>JAKCPI010016512.1:0-25102 GCA_023213315.1 Euborellia annulipes | reverse complement strand
AAAATGAAAATCCTGCATTGAAATATTGTAAAAATAATTTTATGCTTTTACATTAAATATAAATTTTTTTAGGACATATTTCATAAAAATTATTATTAATTATAGCATTTGAAACAATATTCCGTGCTTAACTCAATTTTGAATTTGTTGGTCTTTGACACACCATTGTATAACAGGGTCCAAATGTACCAATGATTTGGTGGTGATAGTCCCAAGCGTCTGTCTGCTGTTGTCACTCAAACACAAAAACTGGCGTTAATAACATCCAAGATTATAGAACAATTTTGTTTAAAAACTTGCAATTTAGATAGAGTTTATAAACCCTTGAATTAAAAAAAATTTGATGGTGATGGCTCCAAGCATTTGTCTGGTGTTGACACTCAAGCCCATTCTGAAAACTTCAACATGTGAAAGGAATAAATTTAACCGTACGCTAGCGCCATCCCCTATCTTGACGGTGATTTGGGCAAGTAATAAATAATTCCCCCCCCTAACCTTGATTTTTATTTTTTATAATAAATATTAGATCAGGAATAAAGAATAAATAGGACATACCGATTAAAAGTGGAATTATCCAACTTGTTTTTTTTTTTTATAAAAATCTAGAGGTGAATGACCTTTTCATTAAAACTAGGCCAAGTTCAAATTTTATTGGGTAATAAAATAATAAAATTTAGTCTCTATCATTTTATTTATGGCTTTGTGTACGTATTGCTTTCTTTTTGTTTATTGTGTGTTTAATTTGTTGCTTTTTTGACCACAAGTTACTCGAGTCTTTTCGAATTTATTTTAGGGACTTTTAAAATTTTGATTTGAGGCTTCTAGAGGTTACACTTCTCTCTTTCTCTTGCCTCCATTCCGAGATTCAGTACAGCTTGGCATTGCTTAACAATAATAATCTCTATTGCCTTTCTGATGAAGGAAATAGAAAAATCAAAATATACCCTTGAAATATTAATTTAATTTAAATAATTTGTATAAACAAAATTGTTTTATTCATCATTGTGAACAACTTTTGTTTAAAAGAAATTTCCCAATTTGAACATTTAACATAACAATATAAAGAGACAATGTTTTCAGGTTGCTTAGTAGATTGCCAGACACAGCCATCTGGGAGCCTTTCTATTTTGGGCGATGACGTCACTCCCGATTGTCGTCTTTAATGATCTCGTTGGCCTTGGCCAGTCGCCTGCCCCAATCTCCTTTCTCTTTCTCTCTCATTATAATTGAATATATGAGTGCAAAAGCTAGATAATAACCAAATGTAAAGTTTTGAGAAAAACTTTTTACATTATATTAAATTTATATTTTGTAGATTATTTGACTGCAGAATAAGAAGTCGAAAATTAAATAATTAATACAAAATGTTAAGTCTAGTTACTTATAGGCCTAATAACACAAACCACCAAAGCTTACCGCTGCGGGAACACCGTCTAATTGTCTTCCCCCATGATTAGAGACCCAAACAGCAGATGCCCCTTTCTTAACCGCCATCAGAGCATCCTCTGCTCTCAGTATCCCTTTAACGATTATCGGCAATTGTGTAATACTTTTCAGCCATTTTAAATCCTCCCATGTTGCCGAATCATCTAATTGAGATGCTATATATGCGTTCAAAGCAGAGCCCGCTTTAAAAAAAGAAGAAAAAAAAATTATTCGTTTTTTTTAATTAAAACTTAATAAAAAAAAAGAAATGAAATTTCACCTGAATTATCGGTAACACCTGTCGCTTTAATTCCTTTAAAATTGGCAAGAGTCAGATGAGGTGGCAAAGTAAAACCATTGCGGTGATCCCGATGACGGGCGCCGAAATAGGGGGCATCGACTGTCAAGACCAAAGCCTGAAAAGAAGCAAGTTGGTTTGTTGATCTTTGGTGTCAGAATAGAGATCCCGGGTTCAATTCCAGGGGATCAGGTGGCTCTGACCTAAGAGTGTAGCAGCATAACGAATAATCTCTAACGAGGGGGAGGTGAAGCTCAGCTAGAGTGCTGTCAATTTGTATTTACAGTATATAGGCGTATACTCAGCGGCGTAACTAGCCTTTGAGGGCGGAGGGCGGCGAAGCTCAATTGGTTTTTCGTTCGACCTTTTTTTTTTTTAATTTTTCTTCTGATTTGTGATATAAAATGATTTTATTATGAAATTTAAAAAAAAAAAAATATCCGGAGATTTTGGGAAAAAGCCGAAAATCCGGAGCGCCCCCCTTCGCCCCCACCTGGATACGCTACTGCGTATACTAGCCGAAATACCTGCAGAGAGAAGACCAGCTCTCGGAGGTCGGGTCTTTGTCTCTCCCTTTAAATATTCCGAGAGTGAGGTGTTCATTTATTGCCGGCTTTTGAAGAACAATTTTTTTTATTAAAAGTATCATGGGCGTACCCAGCGGGAGGCAGGGGCTGGTGCCCCTCCCCCTCCTAGAAGCAAAAAAAATTAAATGTTTATAAAGTGAGGGGTTTTTATGCCTTTAATTCGAAGGCTTTTCCCCTCTATAGAAAAAAAGCTATGTCACAATCTTGACGACCATGATCTGCCCCCCCCCCCCTAGATTTGATCCTGGGTACGCCCATGAAAAGTTTTTTTTTTTTAACACTCACTGTTGGATCCAGCTGGCCGATCCTATTCATTAATTAGTCGATTGTTAGCGATTGTTGGATTGTTATTAATTAAAGAATTAAAATAAATGTTTTATTTATAATTACGTCTAATTCTTTTTCTATTATTTTACGCGTATATCGGCCACCGATATAACACTCACACTTTTTCTCATTCACACTCACATTCACACACAGTCTTTTCGGCAACTTAGGCCATTTAAGACTTTAAACGATACTCGTATGTTTAATATGTCTATTTGGGGTCAAGGCATTATTATTTAAGCCATTTGGTATCCAAATGGCTTAAATCGGACTGTCTGGGGTCCGAACCTTTTGGTATACGAGGTTAGCACGCGTACCTCTACGCCAAGCCCCGGGGGCATATATTTGTATATTTAAGTTTTAAGATTCTATAGAATAATAATTGTGAGATTTAATTATTTAATTTTTAACTTTAATTATTTAATTAATAATATTAATACAAATATTTGAAATATAATTATTGTAATTGTAAAAAATCTGCATTTATACAGTGTGTTAGATGCAGTGAAAATTATTGTTTCATTTGCTTTTATGATGATTATCATCCTAGCTTCTGTAATGTGGGTGGATAAGTAAAACTTTTTAAAAACAGAAGCTAGGATGATAATCATCATAAAAGCAAGCGTAACAAGTTTCCTGGCATCTAGCACACTGTATAAATGCAGATTTTTTACAATTATAATATATTTCAAATATTTGTATTAATTATTTGTAAAAATAAAAATGTTAATTTAAATTGAAAAATATTAAATAAAAAAGGATTAAATAATTGTTAATTAGCATTTCAATTTTATAAATGTTAATATAAGAGATATATTTTCTGTATATAGAGATATGATTGAAATTAAAAAAAAAAATCCCGCCAACAAGGATCAAACCAGGGACTCCTTTGTTTTTGAGTTCTTCTTGTTCGGCCATCAGAAGCTTTGACAACTATTCAAAATTATTCCAACTTAAATAAAACTCCTATGCCGGTTTGCTAGAAAACAGTTCTGTAAATATTTAAAAATCTGTTAGTAAACATCGCTTTGGGCTTTAAAATTATAGGCTGTTGCTAAAGCAACTTTAAAGGAACCGTTAACTATTCCCTACTGTTAAGATATAGAGATAGATGCAAAACGATTGGGCCCCGAAAATGACAGCTCTCTATGTAGTTGGCCATTTGACCGCAAGGGCGCATTGTCAAATTGTATCATTTATAATAGTACCAAAATTATAAAAGAAATTTTTTTTTTTTTTTTTTTTTTTTTAAAACATTCACACTTTTTTCTCATTCACACTCACACACACACATTCACACAGTCTTTTCGGCAACTCAGGCCATTTAAGACTTTAGACGATAACCGTTGTAATTGATATATATATTCGGAGTTCAGGCATTTTCATTTAAGCCATCTGGTATCCAAATGGCTTAAATAAAATCATCATCGGACTGCCTGGGTCCGAACCCGCGACGTTTGGTATAGGAGGTAGGCACGCTAATAAAAGAAATTAAAATAGTAATTATATTTGAATTCTTTTAATTTTAATTGTTAATATTAGGTTACAAAACAAAAAATATTTAAAAATTAAAATATCGTAAAATAAAAATAATAAATACGTTGGTATCTCTGACTGTCAGATGTTAAATTATAAAGAAACTGGGAATATACTATAACCTCACTTTTTCTCTTCATCGAATGAATATTTAAAATAATTAATAATATCGCTTAATACGTTTCAGAAACTAAAGAATACTCAATTAAATTAATACATTTACATCTTAATCTCTCTCACGTGATAATATAGACACTAAATTCTTATTTATTATATTTCAATGAAACAAATCAGGTTAGTGGATACTTTATAGTTTAAAGCTCCGATTTTCAACCTTTAGTTTAAATACAGCTTTAGGAACCAATCACCTTTAAATACGTTCTTGCAACCTAAAATTATTTAGCGGAAGGTTTAAACCACCAAAAGCGTTTAACGAACCGTTAAATACGTTCTTGCAGCCCGGCACTAATCTTAAAAGTAAATTTTCTCGAGTGTTCTTAACTAATGCATCGTACTGCTTTAGGAAATTGATGTCCAGATACTAATCTCAAAATCCTATGAGTGTAAAAAAAAAATCGGTGACCCACCACCCGTGTGGACTTCTTGTTGGTCATAGCCCGAAACGCCGCCCGCCAGGCCTTCGGTACCCCTACCGCAGCTAGTATATGGTAAAAATAAATATACCGCTTTTTTTAAAGCTAAAAGAAAAGCCCAAATAATTAAAATTTTAAGCAAAAATATGAGAAATTTTTTAAATTCAATATTAAAGTACAATTTAAGGGCCAATCGAATAATCCTTCCCCCTCACTCTAATGAATATTATTATTATGTACCTTATATCCATTTTTTTCTGCGCGCAAAACAAGTTCTTTAGTAGCTTGACGATCTTTGTAGATATAAAGTTGAAACCAGCGTAATCCATTCGGGGATGCTGATGCAACATCTTCTAAACTTGTAGTCGACAATGTTGAGAGGGTGAAAAGGAGATTTTTAGGAAGCAGTGGCTTAAAAACAAAAAAAATCATTATCGTTTTTCTTCTTTCACTCTCGCTGGCGTCTAAATATCGAAAAAAAAAACTCAACGAACGAACCACAGGTTCCAGGGTGGATGCGTTAAATTAATACAAAAAAAAATATTATAAATGATAAATGTATATATTTCTGATTATAATTCCAGATCTCAAATCAAACAGTTTCGGTCCCAATGATGCTTGCCTTCCTCAGAGATGGCCACTTTTTTGCTTTCTTTTATTTAGATCCGTCACTGAGGAAGACAAACAACTTGTGGTCGAAACTGTTGGGTCTGAGATACTCTATAGGCCTTTTTATAATAAAAAAAAAAAAATAAAATTATTATTTAAACATTTTATTGGACTAACCGTATATAATTCGCTAATGTCCGTCTGTCTGTCACGCTCTATTTGGGCAACTTCCCGTTGGAAGCGAAATTTTATACGCATAAAGAGGGCCTTCTCGGGATTACCGGAAAATTATTTTCATCCCGAAATTCGTATTTGAGTTATTAATTCTTAAAGTTACGATTTCTCCCATAGGTAATGTACAATCGAAAAAGATCTGTGGCTGTAGGCTTAATGATGATGGAGTCATGAAAAAAAAAAAAAAAAAAACAAGACGAATGCGCCCTCACGGTCGAAACGTCAGCCGTCAAGGCGAGATTTAAAATAAAAGAATATTTGGCTGCATTCGTCTTGTTTTTTTTTTCATGACTCTATCATAGGAAATGTATAGAGGAATTAATGTATTCTTTGTATTTTTTATATATATTCCTTGAATGTAAACAAATCCTCAAGTAGGCACTGAATTGGAATGGAATAATAATAATTTTCTTGAGCCCCCGGGTTTGGCGTAGTAGGTAGCACGCCTACCTCCTATTCCAAACGCCGCGGGTTCGGACCCAGGCAGTCCGATGATTTTATTTAAGCCATTTGGATACCAGATGGCTTAAATAGAAATGCCTGACCCCACAATAGATATATTCTCTACAACGGTTATCGTCAAAGTCTTATATGGCCCAAGTTGCCGAAAAGACTGTGTGAATGTGAGTGTGAATGAGAAAAAAGTGTGAATGTTTTAAAAAAAAAAAAAAATTTTCTTGGCCGGGGGGCCTGGCAACGGAGAAGACCAATAGTCACCACAATCGTTGCGGTTAAGTGATGCCAAACAAGGCGAAAGCTCGGGATTGGTGACCCCCAGCAATCCGCGTGTGGAACGCCCTCCGGTAGTCATCGATACTATGTATTTTCATTTAAATAAATAAATTTATCACCCCTAAATGGGCTCTGTAGCCGAAAAGGGTTAAAAAAAAAAGAATAATAATTTTATTTTCATAATTAAGAATAAAAGGGAGGGCGAAGCCCCCTGGCTAGGCGCCGCGGTTAGTAGCCAATATTTTAGTAATCACATTCAAGAAAAAATTCGGAAAAAGTAAGTTAAAATAAAATACCTTTTTTTAAAGGTTAACTTCATCTTCGCACGTATTTTTTTCAAAATGTTCGTTATTTTTAAAATTAAAATGTAAACAAATGAAAATTAAAAAACGGGAAGTGCTAGGGACCAAAACGTATTTTTCCCTGAACTAATTTTTTATGCTGAATACGTATATGTAATTATTATTTTTCTAAGACCTTTAGTTCAGGCCCTTCTTTTTATGCGTACGAACAGATAAACGGACAGACGTACACCGGAATCTCTGCATAAGCTCTGTCCCCCCTTCGTACTACGTACAGTGAGGGACAATATTAAGTCCCACCCAAGTGTTTTCTACTTGTGATTATTTTATTGTTTAAAAAAAAAAAAATATTAATAATTTTTCAATAGAAACTTTCATGGTTCAAGCCTAGAAAATTTCCATTAAAGATTTTTATTTACTTTTATAATAATAATGAAATAATCACAAGTAGAAAACGCATGGGTGGGACTTAATATTACAGGGAGAGCTAAAAATGGATAGTCGATCCAAGCCTAGAGGGAACAAAAATCCAGGGAGGAAAAAAAAAATTGTTCCTCGAAAGATTTGAACTCGAGCTTTTTGGTTTTGTTCAATGCCTTTACTCTCTCGTATACAATTGTTATAGTGATATGACCCTTTTTTTTAAGCTACTTGATTTGCCCGCGGGTCTATTAACCAATGGGCCAAACCTGGGGCCAGGCTTGGTCCATTGGTGACCTCCCAAGGCTCTGCCAATTGTCAGCATTGGCAATTTCTACCTGAGATCATAGAAAAAAAAATAAAATGTCGACATAATCGTTAAATCGAGACCCAATCGCTTCCGGCGGCGGGCATTCAACAGTCTTGCTTGTCGAAGGCCACCTATCCCAATTTTCAATCCTATTTATTAAGGGGGTCCAGGCGCGTCGTCTAAACGTACTTTAAAAAAACTAGACTATTATAAGGAATTTTTCAATGCGGTTTTTTTTTTTAAATGAATTAAATTCATATGAGATTATTGGGACATCGAGCTATAATTTTTTTAATAACTTATTCAAAAATTATCGTAATTAATTTTTTTGTTATCAAACAAATACAAAAAAACAATCTGTCCCAATAATCTTTAATTTTTTTTGTAAATTTAAAAATGAATTTATTGTTATTAATAATCACATATTAATTTAGAAATTTTTAAAATAAGCTTAGATGATTTATTTAAAAAAATCAACTGTCAAATTAGTTCAGCATTCTTGCAATAGATGGCAGGCTAGTCTAACAGACGATCCCCTAATAGCCTATATTTATATATTTTTATGCTTTTATAAAAGATACATAATATATAATAACAAGTATAAGTATTTATTGTTAAAAGATCAATGAAAATCAACCAAATGCATTAAATATTATTAGCTACCATTCTGACATCTATTGGCAAATTTTTGAACTACTTGATTTTTGGGGATATTTTTTATGACACACAACGCCATCTTAGCTGGAAAAACATGCGTAACACCTTCACTCCCGAGGGGGCTCCCCTTAAACAGTGTTATCTCAAAATAAAATCAATCGTCTTACTCTTGTATTAACACTTGATAGAAGATGACGGTACCTCGAGCGTTAGCAATTTCGCCATCAGGATGCGCCATGCATTGCATTGCAGTTGGTGCAACGCCAATTGGCGCATTAATCGTTTGTCCTAAAACTGTAGTAGAGAGATTCCGATTTCGAACATCCCTCATCATCCGTGGTCGCAATCTCCATCCCAGATATGCATTTCTGTTTAATTTCAAAGATCTTTCACGACCAGCACCGCCTCGATAATAGTCAAATGCCTGGGCTGGGAGTATTCTCGATGCCTGGTGATAGAAATCATCAACTGACACTGGAACTGCATTCGGAGGCATTTTCTCTTTGACTAAATAACATTTTGAATCTCTCTCTTTTTTTTTTAATATTCAGTATGACCTTTGCTCTTTAAGATATCTTATCTAAGAGTAAACATGCTCGTCTTTATTTTATTTTTTTTAAGTTTGTTATATAAGGGTCAGGGATTCGCATTCCGTTCTATTCCATTTGAATCAAATGACGGTGTCTAAATGTCCTCTAATGTCAAAAAAAAATCTGGTGTGACTGGCGCACAGCACACAACTTTCTCTTACCTTCGGTAATCGAAAGTTGTGTTCTGTGCTTGTCACACCAGATTTTTTGTGTCGACATGTATTTAGTTTCCGACAGTAGGGTACAATTGAATTCAAGATGTAAAATTTATAAGTATGGGAAAATATTTATATTTTGATACCATGGCAACCATTTCTCCTATCTTTTCTATGGAGTACAAGAGTAAAGTGGTCTTCAGAAGATTTCAATCACAAAATGAGAATATACATTTTATAGAGAATCTAAAAAATATCTTTCTTAATGTATTTGGAAGTTTACTTGTAATAGTATTCAGATGGATTTGAATGATTATAATAAAAAATTTTTTACATAAAAATTTTTTTATTTTTCAGGAATTAAACACTGACGACTGGTTTGCGCACATTCTCAGTTTCGGTCACCATATGTGACCATCATCAGGCCTAAAAATTAAGATACATTATACAAAACTTAAGGCTTAAAAACAAAATCTATCTGATCTTAAATTAAAATTTTACACTTTGTTACATTATAATTTAAGATCAGATAGATTTTGTTTTTAAGCCTTAAGTTTTGTATAATGTATCTTAATTTTTTAGGCCTGATGATGGTCACATATGGTGACCGAAACTGAGAAATGTGCGCAAACCAGTCGTCAGTGTTTAATTCCTGAAAAATAAAAAAATTTTTATGTAAAAAATTTTTTATTATAATCATTCAAATCCATCTGAATACTATTACAAGTAAACTTCCAAATACATTAAGAAAGTTATATAATCTTGTACATCCTCAAAGTCAAATAATATCTAAAAAATAATTGATTTTTGAATTTTAAAAAAAATCGTTGGACCGAATTTGGAGAAAATCGAAAAAAACTGAAAAAGTGCATCAGTAAAGTACTAGTACTCTTTGGTCGATTTTGTTCAAAAGCTTCATGTCACGTCCCATGGGGGTGCCTAACTTAAATATAACATTTCAACCTTCTAGCTCTTTTCGTTCTTGAGATATTTTGTTCACAGACACACAGACAGACACACACACACACAGACAGACCATGTCGCGAAAACCACTTTTTTGGATTCAGGGGACCTCAAAACGTGAAGATCCATCAAAATCTCGACATCGAATTTTTGACATGAATCCAATACTTTCTCTCTATATATATATTACATATATACATAGGTAAGAGAAAGTAAAAACTTAAGGGGGTTCAGGAGCGACGTATAAACGTACTTAAAAAAAAACTAGATTATTATAAAAAAATTTTCAATGCGGCTTTTTTTAAATGAATTAAGGTTGTTCGGACATTAAAGCACTTTGTTAGATTAAAAGCTAATTTTTTTAATATGTTATTAATCACTATCACATACGTATAAAATAAAATTTTGAAGCAGATCTGACGCAGGGTTATCGTGTAATTAATTTTTAAAAAATTGAAATTTAACATGCAGTCTATGGGGAATTTCGACGAAACGCACACATATCGAATTATATAGCCACCTCTGCATTAGATACAAAAACAAAAAAACGTACATTTTATCAATTCACTTCCGAGGAATGCGTTAAAAATAAAATCAAGAGTTTCTGACGGGGGCTTTTAAAGATATTTTAACAAGAAAGTCAAAAAATTCTCCAAAATGACAGTCGCCAATATTTAAAAATAGGCATTCTCGAGAGTCAGACCAGCCTGGTAACATCGCATAACATAATTCTCTTTTCTAGCTATCATTTACATTTTTTTTTTTTCCATTTTAAGATAGTTTTTTCCCGCAAATCATCCATTCTGTTTAGACTGATTTGCATTAATCATTGTAATATATTAAATAAAATAAAATTGAAGGCGTTTAAGATTTAAAAAAATAGTTGATGAATGCAATGTTGCCAGTTCTATATAACGTGAAATACTGCTCAAGTCAAAAGTCATTCATTTATTATTTTTGGTAATTAAATTATTAACTTAATCCAATTATAAATCATATTATGATAGGTCACGACTAAATTATAATAAGGAATTTTGGCATTCAAATTTTTAATTTTATTTAAAAAAAAATTTAGATTCTATTATGACTTACGAGGTACTGTCCGAACAAACTTAAAAAAAAAAAAAAAAAACATTTGTGCAAATTTTTATTTAAAAATACCAATAAAAAAAATTATTGATTAATAAAGAAAAAAAATTCTCTTGAAATTTTTTTTTTTTTTATTTATTACTTTCTCTTACCTATGTATATATGTAATATATATATAGAGAGAAAGTATTGGATTCATGTCAAAAATTCGATGTCGAGATTTTGATGGATCTTCACGTTTTGAGGACCCCTGAATCCAAAAAAGTGGTTTTCGCGACATGGTCTGTCTGTGTGTGTGTGTGTGGGTGGGTGGGTGGGTGGGGTGGGTGGGTGGGTGTGTGTGTGTTCAATTTTAAGCATGAAGGAATTGAGCTAGGAGGTTGAAATTTTATAATTAAGTTAAACACCCCCGGGACTGGAAAAATAAGCTTTTAATCGAAATCGGCCAAAGAGTACTAGTACTTTACTGATGTACTTTTTCAGTTTTTTTCGATTTTCTCAAAATTTGCTCCAACGATTTTTTTAAAATTCAAAAATCAATTATTTTTAGATGCTCTTTCAAATGTATATTCTCATTTTGCGATTGAAATCTTCTGAAGACCACTTTACTCTTGTATTTTATAGGGAAGATAGGAGAAATGGTTGCCATGGTAACAAAATATAAATATTTTCCCATACTTATAAATTTTACATCTGAGTTCATGTTCCATACTGTCGGGAACTAAATACATGTCGACACAAAAAATCTGGTGTGACAAGCACAGAACACAACTTTCGATTACCGAAGGTAAGAGAAAGTTGTGTGCTGTGCGCCAGTCACACCAGATTTTTTTTGTTAAAGAACATTAAAAAAACATGTGTGTAAATTTTTATTAAAAAATACCATCTATTTAAAGAGATATTAATTAATAAAGGTGAAAAAATTCGCTTCAAATCTAGTCTTAAATTTTTTACTCTTTTCCTTAAATAGATTTATTAAATCTAACAACATATTCTTAAAAAGCATACTTAAATACGTATAAATAAAAATTTTCATCCAAAAGTAGCCACTAATAAAAAAAATATAGGCCTATGACGCGTCACGGCCGGCCTTTGACGTCACGGCTTGTAACGCGACAAGCTGATAGAGGAATGAAAAAATTTGTGACGATCAAATAAAAGTTTCACTTTTAAAATTAATTTTTTTAAATTAATTATCTATCTATATATAATAATTACGGAGTGTCCGTCTGTCTGTCTGTCCGTCTGTCTGTCTGTCTGTCCGTCTGTCACGCTCTGTTTGACCAACTTCCCGTTGGAATTTTGAAACGAAATTTTGCAGTCTTATAGATGACGTTATAGAGAGTCCCGGAAAAATACTCGGGTCCCAAAATTCCTATAACTTTTTGAGTTATTAATTCTTAAAGTTACGATTTCTCCCATAGGAAATGTATAGAGAAATATTTAAGTATTCTTTGCAGTTGTGTATTCTATGAAGGTAAACAAATCCTCAAGCAGGCACTGGACTGGAATACTTAGTTGTTAGTAATAATAATTTTCTTTTCAAAGAAAAGGCGAGGGTCCGCCGCAGGCGGGCCCGAGCCAGCTGGTGGGGGTCCAGGGGGCGTAGCCCCCTGGCTAGGCGCGAAGCCCGCCGAAGGCGGGCGGCGCGGCTAGTTTTAATTTATAATATTTATTTAAATTATGGGTAATAGTATCAATTTTTATTTTTAATAATTTTTATAAGATGCCTTTTTGAAGTTGCTACCTTCACAAACACAACATGATTTGTTCCCCGGGTAGAGGGTTTCTGCACTACAAAAAAAACATAGCCCAGGGTCAATAAGATCCATCTAACTGATGCAATCGGCCCTTAGTACTTACTACTACCTACAGTGAGAGCTAAAAAAGTGTTTGCTTATGAATAAAAATTGTGTACTCTCTGACAAGAACGGTACTAATTATTGAACTTTCTTCTTTGTCTAGCTCGTAGATTTAATATAATGGTACATAATAGAATAGAAATAAATAAATTATAGTCAAGAAATTCAAGAGAGAGAGAGAGAGAGCTCTCTATGCGTAGCATTGTGTAAATAATGAATGCTTAATTGATTATACCGCGTATATCAGCGAAACTAACTTGCGTTAACTAAAGTCAAAAGTTGTTCTAAATTTATAATTTATGCGAGACATTAGTTAGTTCTTAATCCAATGAAATATTAAGAGAAATAAAATTGCATGGATGGGATTAATAAATCTCTAATTTTTTTTTATAAATATTTACTATTCGTGGTTTTAATTAATTTATCAAATAGTAACCAAGAAGTTGCTTTTTGTTTGTCTTTTAAAGGACGGACTTGTCCTCTCAATTTAGGTAATGAATTGATATAAGGATATCCTTTTGTTGTTGTAAATACAACACAATCGAAAGATGAAGTTGAAAAAAAAATCTGGTGTGACTTTTGAATAAACACCCTCCGAGAGGCTAAAGTTGTTGGCAAATGTCAATGGAAGCCATAGAGCGCGAGTTCCGATCCCAGGCAGTCCGATGAATTTATTTAACAAGATGAGAGGGAATGTACAGTGAGGGACAATATAAAGGCCCACACTTGTGATTATTTTATTGGTTTTAACAAAATATTATAAATTTTTTAAATGGAAACTTTCATGGTTTAAACGTAGAAAATTTCTATTTTCATTATCTTTTATAAAAACAATGAAATAATCACAAGTAAAAACGCCGGGGGTGGGACTTAATATTGTCCCTCACTGTATAATATATCTTTTTTTTGTACGAATGAATTATTTGTGGAAAATTAAAGAACTTAGGAGTGGGTAGAATTGATATGATTTTGGCAATAAATAAAAATTAATTTGGTGAGTTTTATTTTCCGTATATTTCGGATGCGTTAACAGCGATACCTCATCAGCGGCTGAAATTATAAACAATATGAGTTGAAGAAACACAAATGTTGTTACAATAATATTAAATTTAATTGAGGCCCTTGGGGGCTTGGTGTAGAGGTTAGCGTGCTAAACTCGTATACAAAACGTCGCGGGTTCGGACCCCAGGCAGTCCGATGATTTTATTTAAGCCATCTGGATACCAGATGGCTTAAATAAAAATGCCTGGACCCTAATATATATAAATTCATAAATAACGGTTATCGCAAATGTCTTATATGGCCTGAGCTGCCGAAAAGACAGTGTGAATGAGAAAAAAGTGTGAATGTTTAAAAAAAAAAAATTTAATTGAGGTGTGTAGCAAGGCGGATACAAGGGGGGGGTTACCCGCTTTAAAGTAAATTTTTCTCTATATCTCTAAAACACTGCCTGATGGAAAAATTCTAACTAGATATCTGAATTTAGAAGGAAAAAATGCACTAGATTTAGTAATCAGATTTCTTGTGAAGAAAACCTTGTCGACCAATGGTACCGATTTATTTGTAAATAAATTATTTTTTAGATGCACTTTAAAATGTATATTTTCATTTTGCTCTCAAAATTGTTTGAAGACCACTTTACTCTTGAACTCCATAGGAAAGTATGGTTGCCATGGTAACAAAGTATAAATATCTTCCCATGTTTATAAATTTTATATCTTTAATTCTAATATATTGGCGGAAACTAAATTATCCGGTATATCTTGACACAAAAAATCTGGTGGGACAAGTACAGAACAGAACTTTCGATGCGACCATCACAGCAGATTTTTATAAGCTGACCTCGTGGTGGGTTCATTAGCTTTTTGGGGTGAATAATTGACAGACGTGTCAGTCAGTCCGGCCACGAGGAGGCGTTGGATGCCCTCCCGCCCTCTGTCCATTTGCCAATGATTAATTCACAACAATATTAGCATCGGCGTCCTGTGTCTCAAGGGACTGGTAGCCGCCAACCCTCGACCTTTTGTTCGCCATCATGGACATGCTTAATTAGATTCCACTGTAATTAATCTAACAAGCCATTGTCTGATTTGAATTATATAGATATTAACATTTTATATTAAACGATCATCTAAGGACTCTTTTGACGTTTTGAAGAACTGTCAACGAATGTATAATCTAAAACGAGAAGTCAATCAGCTAAAATAATATTTGTGAATAATTTAAGAGCTTGGAGGATGCGCCACTATTTTGTATCGTCAATATGTTCAATATTAAAAATTGCAATGTGTTAATTGAAATTAGGAGAATATATTCGTCTCAACGAAGAGAGGGAGTTGGCCAACCCTCGGATATAGATATTAGAAAATATTCAACACCTTGCCATACCTATATCCTAGAAATATAATCCTGACTGATATAAAATGAATAATAACAAAAAGAAAAAATCTGGTGTGACTGGCGCACAGCACACAACTTTCTCTTACCTTCGGTAATCGAAAGTTGTGCACTGTGCTTGTCACACCAGATTTTTCGTGTCGACATGTATTTAGTTTCCGACAGTAGGGTACAATTGAATTCAAGATGTAAAATTTATAAGTATGGGAAAATATTTATATTTTGTTACCATGGCAACCATTTCTCCTATCTTTTCTATGGAGTACAAGAGTAAAGTGGTCTTCAGAAGATTTCAATCACAAAATGAGAATATACATTTTATTGAAGATCTAAAAAATAATTGATTTTTGAATTTTAAAAAAAATCGTTGGAGCAAATTTAGAGAAAATCGAAAAAAACTGAAAAAGTGCATCAGTAAAGTACTAGTACTTTTTGGCCGATTTTGTTCAAAAGCTTCGTGTCACGTCCCAGGGGGGTGCCTAACTTAAATATACAATTTCAACCTCCTAGCTCTTTTCGTTCTTGAGATATTTTGTTCACAGACAGACAGACAGACAGACACACAGACAGACAGACAGACAGACCATGTCGCGAAAACCACTTTTTGGATTCAGGGGACCTCAAAACGTGAAGATCCATCAAAATCTCGACATCGAATTTTTGACATGAATCCAATACTTTCTCTCTATATATATATTACATATATACATAGGTAAGAGAAAGTAAAAAGGGATAGATTGCAGATTGTTTCTGTCATTTATATTCGTGAAGTTAGCATGCTGGTGCCAGGCTTGTGTTTCTAATATCACTCCTTTGGTAAATCTTACACAGAACTTTTGGCTCGGGCTAATTTAATAGAGACCTTGGCTAAAAATTGCTTTGGTCACCCCTAATACAATTTTAGATATCCCTGAATGCAAAAAACATATTCTATAGTTTGGCATTCTAAAAATTATTCTTTCTTAAAAATCTGTTAATTATTAACGAACAAAAACGTGAGCAAAGAAAAAACACCAGTACACTCACTGGTCGAAAAAAATGGACTTCAATTGAATTAAAAAGCGAACCCTATCCACGAGAAGCCAATGTATCCTCTCTGAGCATCGGGTCACGGGCACTAACTTTATTATATATTATAGAAAAACATATTTCTAGAATCTCATATCTTTCTTTATACTTGTAAAAGAAAGAGAAGTCCATTTTTTCCACCAGTGAGTGTACTTGTGTTTATTCTTTGATGACATTTTTGGTCATAATTTCGTTAATAATTAACCGATTTTTATGAATGAATGATTTTTGGAAAGCTAAAGAACTATAGAATATCGTAGATATATGTTTTTTCCATTCAGGGATATCTAAAATTGTATTAGGGGTGACCAAAGCAAAAAAAATCGATTTTTCTAAACTTTAAGCCGTTTGGGGCACGTCTAAATGACCTCCGATTGGGATGAAACATAAAATTTATATGTATTCTAAATACCTGAATATTTTTACGGGGTGCGGCGTTAAAAATAATTTGTACATTCTAAATAAAAGCCGTTTTAGACAACATTTTCTACTAAAATCTATTTTTCTCTATATCTCTAAAACTGTGCTTGATGGGGCAAAACTGAAATGATATTTGAATTCAGCATGAAAAATACTTCTAGAATTTCATATCTTTATTCTTGTGAAAGAAAAAAAGTTTATTTTTGTCGACTAGTGTTATTTATTAAAGTGATATTGATTTGTGTTAAATTTACTTAGAATGTAATAAGATATTTCATATTAAAATTAGAATCAATGCAACAAAAAAAATAAATTTTTTTTTTAATTTCTGTTAGCCTGTATAATCAATAGATAAGCCAACCAATACTTTTGAATGTGAAAATAATAATTTCCAAATTCTAAAGACTAAATAAACGTAATGAATTGCAACCCAATTTAAAATTAATCTCTTTAAATCGTAATTGAATTTCTAATACAATATTTATCAAAAGAGAGGGATAGGAGGGGTGGGGGGGGGGGCAGCACCTGCACAAAATCCTGCCTGGCTTATACTAGTATAAAACAAAAAAACACAAACATGATATATGAGCCCTGTTTCGGTTTTATAGCTTTTTAATCTGAACGAAACGGCCAGTCGATTCGATTTTAAATTATTTCGTGGTGTTAGTTTTTTTATTTTCAGCCAGGGCGCGTTAAAAAAAAAAAAAAAAAAAACTCCGTTTATTTAATTAAATTGATTTATTATATTCGCTATAATAAATTATATACATTTTAACATGTCAGAATTAATTCACATTTAAGTCTCATTCTCTAAAAATAGACGTTAAAATTTAAAATAAACAAATGGGTGTTAAAAAGTAATGTAAAAACAATAAGCGTTAAAAAAAAATGCTATTCTCTTAACAACGCATGTTTTTCCCGATAAGATGGCGTAGTGTGTCATAAAAAGTATACCCAAAAATCAAGTAGTTCAAAAATTTGCCCAGAGATGTCAGAATGGTAGCTAATAATATTTAATGCATTTGGTTGATTTTCATTGATCTTTTAACAATAAATACTTTATAAATGTTATTATATATTATGTATCTTTTATAAAAGCATAAAAATATATAAATATAGGCTAATACTATATCGGCTGTTAGACTAGCCTGCCATCTATTGCAAGAATGCTGAACTAATTTGACAGTTGATTTTTAAATAAATCATCTAAGCTTATTTTAAAAATTTCTTAATTAATATGTGATTAATAATAACAATAAATTCATTTTTAAATTTAAAAAAAGATTATTGGGACAGATTGTTTTTTTGTATTTGCTTGATAACAAAAATATTAATTACGATAATTTTTTAATAAGTCATTAAAAAAATTATAGCTCGATGTCCCAATAATCTCTTATAAATTTAATTCATTTAAAAAAAACAACCGTATTGAAAAATTCCTTATAATTAGAGACCGGACAAAAAAGCATAAAAAAATGGAAAAAAGTGCTTAAAAAAGCATAAAAATCTTGAATAAAAAGTTTTAAATAAGCATAAAAAAAAAATGGTTCGTGTTATTTTTTATGTATTTATTTTTGTATATATTTTTTATGTATTTTATTTTGTAGATGCTTTGGCCCAATGGCGCGTGGCTAAATGGCCGAAATAAAAAAAAAAAAAATAATAAGCATAAAAATTGAAAAAAAGCATCTCATAAGCAATTTCTACTCATTCTAATGGCGGATACAAGGGGGGAGGGGGTAAAGGATGTAATTAATTTTAATATAAAATTTTAAAAATTAAAAAAAATTTATTTGTATATACCTATATTCGGGTAAACAAATACAGAATGCAACTTTAAATTACCGAAAGTGTGAGGCAGTGGGGGATCCAGGGGTGTTTCTCGGGGAGGGCGTAATCTGGAGTGACTGGTCGCACAGCGGTAATTTAAAGACGCATTCTGTACTCGTTTGCCAGAATATAAATATAAATCAAATTTTTAAGTATTAATTTTTAAAATTTTATATTAAAAATACATTTTTTTTTTCGAAAAAAATTATTTTTTTCAAATCTCAGGGGGGGGTAATTACCCCCTTTACCCCCCCCCCCCCCCTTGTATCCGCCCTTGGTGTGAGGCCAGTCCCACCAGATTACCCCCCCCTGCGAGGGTCCGCCGCAGTAGGGGTCCAGGGGTCCCAGGGGGCTCGAGTCAGAGTAGGGAAGGCGCGATTTGCGCAGTTGCCGAAGGATTTGCTTTACATTTTGCTGAATAATGTTTTAAATTATTTTTTAAAATTGTATAGCCCTCGGGCTTGGTGTAGTTGGTAGAGCGCCTGCCTTGTATACCAAGGGTCTAGAATTCGGATCCCAGGCAGTCCGATGATTTTACTTAAGCCAATTGGATACCAAATGGCTTAAATAAGAATGCCTGGACCCCCAATAGATATATTTACAAATAACGAGTATTGTTTAAAGTTTTAAATGGCCTAAGTTGCCAAAAAGACTGTGCGTAGGCCATGGGCGTATATAGAAAATTTTTTTCGGGGGTGGGGTGGGGGCCTAAACTCAAAAATTTTTCTACGGAATTTTTTTTTAAATAAACTAAATTTTTTCCGCCCCGCCCTGCGAAAATCATTTTACCTTTTTTTTTAGAGCCACGATATTTTTGCCGTCCCGCGGAACATTTCCCCTTTTGTTTTTCACCCTGCAGAAAAAAAATTTTTTACAGGGCTATATTTTTTTGCACTGCGGGGCCGATCAAACATTTCGAGGTGGCCGAGATCCGCTAATGTCTGTATATCCCCTTATATGTACTCGTATATGCATTTGGAAAATTTCGGAGGGGGGGCTGGGCTCCCTCGCCCCCCCCCCCCTTATATACGTCCCTTGTGTATGCGTGTGTGAATGGGAAAAAATTGTGTTTTTTAATAAAAAAAAAAAAATTATAAATATTCGTAAAATAAGTTCAAATAAGCACAAAGGGCAAAAAAAGCATGAAAACTCAAAAAAAGCATAAAAAATGTAATCTCAATACGCTTAGTTTTTCGTAATTCGCCTAGAAATTAAATATCTAATGGCTGCTTATAAAATTCAGCAATAAGCATTTTGCTTAAAATCCGGTCTCTACTTATAATAATCTAGTTTTTTTTTTAAAGTACGATTAGAAGTCGCTCCTGAACTACCTTAACATGTTGCTTTTATTTCAAAGCTATCAAAAATCATAAGCTTACTTTTTAGGTTAAGGACGCCATGTTTATTTTAAACACGACGTTAAAATATTAAAGCCACCCCCTAGACATGGCATTAATATTTAGCACTATTTACTAAATGTTAACGCTTTTGCTTTAAAGTTTTTGTTCATAGAATAGATATTTGAGACAGGGAAGTGATTTTGAATAGCATTTTTTTAACGCTTACATTACTTTTTAACACCTATTTGTTTATTTTAAATTTTAACGTCTGTTTTTAGAGAATAGACCTGATTATGTGTTGGTTTGGGTAATAATAATAAATAGAAAATGATCTCATTCTTTAGTATATATAAATAATTTAAAAAAAAACTAGCTACGCAATCCGCCAGGCATTCTTATTTAAGCCATTTGGTATCCAATTGGCTTAAATAAAATCATCGGACTGCCTGGGGTCCGAACCCGCGACGTTTGGTATACGAGGTTAGCACGCTAACCTCTACGCCATGCCCCGAGGGCTATTAAGTGATGGTTGATTTTTCAAAATTGAAATTCAACGATCTTTACAATTGGTTAATTTTAAAAGTGGTGTAAGTCCATTTGCAGCTTGTAATTATATATTAGTTAGTCAAATTCGCCTAAAACAAATTTATATAACTAAATTAGATACAGTGGCGTAGCGAGGGGGGGGGGGGGGGGCAAGGGGGGTCATGATGCCCCGGGCGCCACTCACAAAGGGGCGCCAAACGGACCGCAAAACAAAAAAATCTGGTGTGACTGGCGCACAGCACACAACTTTCTCTTACCTTCGGTAATCGAAAGTTGTGTTCTGTGCTTGTCACACCAGATTTTTTGTGTCGACATATATTTAGTTCCCGACAGTAGTAGGATTCAGATGTAAAATTTATAAGTATGGGAAAATATTTATATTCTGTTACCATGGCAACCATTTCTCCTATCTTCCCTATGAAATACAAGAGTAAAGTGGTCTTCAGAAGATTTCAATTGCAAAATGAGAATATACATTTTAAAGAGGATCTAAAAAATAATTGATTTTTGAATTTAAAAAAAAATCGTTGGAGCAAATTTTGAGAAAATCGAAAAAAACTGAAAAAGTACATCAGTAAAGTACTAGTACTCTTTGGCCGATTTTGATTAAAAGCTTATTTTTCCGGTCCCGGGGGTGTTTAACTTAAATATAAAATTTCAACCTCGTAGCTCAATTCCTTCATGCTTAAAATTGAACACACACACACACACACACCCACCCACCCACCCACCCCCACACACACACACACACACACACACACACACACACACAGACAGACCATGTCGCGAAAACCACTTTTTTGGATTCAGGGGACCTCAAAACGTGAAGATCCATCAAAATCTCGACATCGAATTTTTGACATGAATCCAATACTTTCTCTCTATTATATATTACATATATACATAGGTAAGAGAAAGTAAAATTGCTGGATAATTTTTATTTTTATTATAATTGATTTCTGGAAAATATATTTTAAATGTCGTGCCAGTGTAATATAATAATTCTCGTCGAAAAAAAAATCGCCGAAAAGAAAAACTCGCTGAAAATTTTGTCGCCGAAAACAAACTCGACGAAAAAAATCTCGCCAAATAAAATTGCCGAAAATCTGAAAAGTTCCAAAAATAAGATATTTTAAAAAATCTGGCGTGACTGTTGCCCAGCAGACAACTTTCTCTTACCAAAGGTTCTGTACTGTGCTTGTCACACCAGATTTTTTGTGTCGACATATTAGAAGATGTAATGAAATTTATAAATATGGGAAAATATCTATTTATATTTTGATACCTTGGCTTCTATCTTTCCTATGAAGTACAAGAGTAAAGGTGGTATCCAAATGGCTTAAATAAAATCATCGGACTGACTGGGATTCGAACCCCTGACCTTTGGTTTAGAAGGCCAGCACTCTAGCCACTAGACCAAGCCCGAGGGCCCGAGCCCTGCTTATAAATTTCATTTCATCTTCTAAAATATCAAAGGAAACCATATATACGTATGTCCACACAAAAAAAATCTGGTGGTACAGTCACACCAGATTTTTAAAAATATTTTATTTTGTAACTTTCCGGATTTTCGGCAAGTTATACCGCCCCCATCATAATTTTGTATAATATTATATGGTTTTTGAATGGGGGGGGGGGGGGGCGCTAAAAAGGTATTGTGCCCCGGGCGCGAGTTAAGCTCACTACGCCACTGATTAGATATTGATAAAGAAGTAGAAACATTCACCGACTTCATATCACTTGCCTAGATTTTTAAATTAACCTTTCATTTTCTCGAAACAATAGAAAATGGACTTACACCACTTTCAAAATAAACGGTCCATATATATAAATATAGAGTATACATTTATATGTATTGAAATTAAATAGTCAAGGAAGTAAAAAACTGAAATGACGTCACTGGCTAAATTGAATGTGAATATCTTTTCGAATTCGTCAGGTAGATAGGAATTCTCATTTGGGATGACCAGAGCAAAGCAGGCAGGTCTGGTGCTAAATTGAAGAGAGAGGGAGGGAGGGAGGCGTCGTGTCAAACGTGACAGTCTGAAGGCACGCGTGACACGAATAGGTCCCATTTGACGTTTTAATGATGCCAGCCACGTGCCTAAAGGACGAGAGGGAGATAAATTAATAGATTTGAGTAGAACGACCGACCATTTGCTTGGATTAAAATTCCTTTTCTCTTCCTCGATATTGAGATGACTTGTCACATGTACCTATGGTATCTATTGAGGTGGACAAGGAAAGCGTATTTTGTGCGTTAATATTATGACTAGAGACCGGACAAAAAAGCATAAAAAAATGAAAAAAAAAGTGCTTAAAAAAGCATAAAAATCTTGAATAAAAAGTTTTAAATAAGCATAAAAAGGGGGGGGTAAAGGATGTAATTAATTTTAATATAAAATTTTAAAAAATTAAAAAAAAATTTATTTGTATATAGGCCCTACCTATATTCGGGTAAACAAATACAGAATGCAACTTTAAATTACCGAAAGTGTGAGGCAGTGGCGGATCCAGAGGTGTTTCTCGGGGGGGGGGGGTGTAATCTGGAGTGACTGGTCGCACAGCGGTAATTTAAAGGCGCATTCTGTACTTGTTTGCCAGAATATAAATATAAATCAAATTTTTAAATATTAATTTTTAAAATTTTACATTAAAAATACATTTTTTTTCGAAAAAAAGTATTTTTTTCAAATCTCAGGGGGTACCCCCTTTATCCCTCTCTTGTATCCACCCTTGGTGTGAGGCCAGTCCCACCAGATTACCCCCCCTGCGAGGGTCCGCCGAAGTAGGGGTCCAGAGGTCCCAGGGGGGCTCGAGTCAGAGTAGGGAAGGCGCGATTTGAGCAGTTGCCGAAGGATTGGCTTTACATTTTGCTGAATAATGTTTTAAATTATTTTTAAAAATTGTATAGCCCTCGGGCTTGGTGTAGTTGGTAGAGCGCCTGCCTTGAATACCAAGGGTTGAGGATTCGGATCCCATGGAGTCCGATGATTTTATTTAAGCCACTTGGATACCAAATGGCTTAAATAAGAATGCCTGGACCCCCAATAGATATATTTACAAATAACGAGTATTGTTTAAAGTTTTAAACGGCCTAAGTTGCCAAAAAGACTGTGCGTAAGCCATGGGCGTATATAGAAATTTTTTTTCGGGAGGGGGGGCTTAAACCCTAAAATTTTTCTACGGAATTTTTTTTTAAATAAACTAAATTTTTTCCGCCCTGCGAAAATCATTTTACCTTTTTTTTTTAGAGACACGATATTTTTGCCGTCCCGCGGAACATTTCCCTTTTGCGGAGCCAAAGGTTTTCCAAACGAAAATTTTGCCGCTCCGCAGAACATTTTCCCTTTTGTTTTTCACCCTGCAGAAAAAAATTTTTTACAGACTGCGGGGCCGATCAAACATTTCGAGGTGGCCGAGATCCGTTAATGTCTGTATATCCCCTTATATGTATATGCATTTGGAAAATTTCGGAGGGGGGGCCGGGCTCCCTCGCTCCCCCCCCCCCCCTTATATACGTCCCTTGTGTATGCGTGTGTGAATGGGAAAAAATTGTGTTTTTTAATAAAAAAAAAAAAAAAAATTATAAATATTCTTAAAATAAGTTCAAATAAGCACAAAGGGCAAAAAAAGCATGAAAACTCAAAAAAGCAAAAAAAGCATAAAAAATGTAATCTCAATACGCTTAGTTTTTCGTAATTCGCCTAGAAATTAAATATCTAATGGTTGCTTATAAAATTCAGCAATAAGCATTTTGCTTAAAATCCGGTCTCTAATTATGACCATATCAAATTAATAGGTAATAAAATGACGTCCCTATGTAAATTTATATCTTTTGCTTAGGGAATCTCTCTCTATGATATTAAATCTAGTTTAGTTTGATAATTAAATTAGTCCTTTGAAGCCATTTATGACCCTAACATACATGTATATGATATCATTGCAAAAGCCTTGTGATAAGGAAAGCCAACACCTGAAATTATAAAAGAATACAAACTATCTACAATGCGAGCCAAAAAAAATCTGTCACACAACTTTCTCTTACCTTCGGTAATCGAAAGTTGCGTTCTGTGCTTACTATAGCAATTTTATTGCAAGCAATAAGCGAGCTTAGATAAAAAAAAAAAAAAAGGAAAACGATAGTTTTAATTATGAATACAACTTAATCTTTGAATAACTCAGTGGTTCCCAACCTTTTTTGGCCCATCGCCCCTTACTGGAGGTTGTCTATCCCTTATCGCCCCCCCCCCCCTTTTCATTTTCATTGCATGATTTAAAATTTGTAACAAAAAAGTACTTAATTTCAAAGTGAATCAATCAATCAAGTTCCTTAGATGACGTTCTCTTTTCGAAGTGAAAAAAATACAAAAAGCTAGTGACTGAAACATTGAAATTTTCAAATAGAATCCAGGAAAGAAATCAGACAAAAATTTAATCAATCTTTATCTAATTTTAATTTCGACAACCGACGTTTCGGACACAATCACGTCCTTCCTCAGGAAAATAGTAGTAGGTAATAAATACAGATCTACCGATTGTCCTGAAGGAGGATGCGATTTGCGTCCGAAACGTCGGCAATCGAATAGTTAGTAAAAATACGTTAGAAAATAACAAAAATGTATCTTATTTCGGTAAATCTTTATTTAATGAAAAGAGAAATGACGTTTCTAAAACTAGATTGGAATTATATTCAGACTATTATTTTATTTTTATGACAATATTTTTTCCTCTTCTATCCTGAACATCCTGTTAATAGGAGATTTTTCTCTTTGATTTGTTCTTTTCAATTTTAGTAAACTAATAATTTTT
>JAKCPI010016511.1:0-22152 GCA_023213315.1 Euborellia annulipes | reverse complement strand
TTTAATACTAATAGCTTAGAAACTTTTTATCAAATTACATTAATCAATTTTAAATAGTATTAATATTTTAAAATTAAATACAAAGTGATAACAAAATTTTTCCATCAATTAATTCCTGAATGGAAGTGAACATGGCAACAGTAAATCAAAGTTATAATAGAAATTGACTTAATATTATTTATTTTGTTGTCTTTTCGAAATCGCTCTGATCCTCATCTTCATTATCAGGAATAATATCAAAAAAATTAAATTTTGACATCTACCAATTCATTTCTCATTTTCAAAAAAAGGATTTTGGTTTATTTAAGGTAAACAATATATAATATTATAGGGTTAAATAAGTTTTTAATGGTTGTTAACATCATAAAGAACAACGTGTTAGGCACATAAATCATTTTCGCAAAAATGAAAATCCTGCATTGAAGTATTGTAAAAATAATTTTATCTTTTACTTTAAATATAAATTTTTTTAGGACATATTTCATAAAAAATATTATTAATTATAGCATTTGAAACAATATTCCGTGCTTAACTCAATTTTGAATTTGTTGGTCTTTGACACACCATTGCATAACAGGGTCCAAATGTACCAATGATTTGGTGGTGATAGTCCCAAGCGTCTGTCTGCTGTTGACACTCAAACACAAAAACTGGCGTTAATAACATCCAAGATTATAGAACAATTTTGTTTAAAAACTTGCAATTTAGATAGAGTTTATAAACCCTTGAATTAAAAAAAAAAATTGATGTTGATGGCTCCAAGCATTTGTCTGGTGTTGACACTCAAGCCCATTCTGAAAACTTCAACATGTGAAAGGAATAAATTTTATCGTACGCTAGCGCCATCCCCTATCTTGACGGTGATTTGGGCAAGTAATAAATAATTCCCCCCTAACCTTGATTTTTATTTTTTATAATAAATATCAGATCAGGAATAAAGAATAAATAGGACATACCGATTAAAAGTGGAATTATCTAACTTGTTTTTTTTTTTATAAAAATCTAGAGGTGAATGACCTTTTCATTAAAACTAGGCCAAGTTCAAATTTTATTGGGTAATAAAAAAATAAAATTTAGTCTCTATCATTTTATTTATGGCTTTGTGTACGTATTGCTTTCTTTTGTTTGTTGTGTGTTTAATTTGTTGCTTTTTTGACCACAAGTTACTCGAGAAAAGACCGAGTCTTTTTCGAATTTATTTTAGGGACTTTTAAAATTTTGATTTGAGGCTTCTAGAGGTTACACTTCTCTCATTCTCTTGCCCCCATTCCGAGATTCAGTACAGCTTGGCATTGCTTAACAATAATAATCTCTATTGCCTTTCTGATGAAGGAAATAGAAAAATCAAAATATACCCTTGAAATATTAATTTAATTTAAATAATTTGTATAAACAAAATTGTTTTATTCATCATTGTGAACAACTTTTGTTTAAAAGAAATTTCCCAATTTGAACATTTAACATAACAATATAAAGAGACAATGTTTTCAGGTTGCTTAGTAGATTGCCAGACACAGCCATCTGGGAGCCTTTCTATTTTGGGCGATGACGTCACTCCCGATTGTCGTCTTTAATGATCTCGTTGGCCTTGGCCAGTCGCCTGCCCCAATCTCCTTTCTCTTTCGCTCTCATTATAATTGAATATATGAGTGCAAAAGCCAGATAATAACCAAATGTAAAGTTTTGAGAAAAACTTTTTACATTATATTAAATTTATATTTTGTAGATTATTTGACTGCAGAATAAGAAGTCGAAAATTAAATAATTAATACAAAATGTTAAGTCTAGTTACTTATAGGCCTAATAACACAAACCACCAAAGCTTACCGCTGCGGGAACACCGTCTAATTGTCTTCCCCCCATGATTAGAGACCCAAACAGCAGATGCCCCTTTCTTAACCGCCATCAGAGCATCCTCTGCTCTCAGTATCCCTTTAACGATTATCGGCAATTGTGTAATACTTTTCAGCCATTTTAAATCCTCCCATGTTGCCGAATCATCTAATTGAGATGCTATATATGCGTTCAAAGCAGAGCCCGCTTTAAAAAAAAGAAGAAAAAAAAAATTATTCGTTTTTTTAATTAAAACTTAATAAAAAAAAAGAATTGAAATTTCACCTGAATTATCGGTAACACCTGTCGCTTTAATTCCTTTAAAATTGGCAAGAGTCAGATGAGGTGGCAAAGTAAAACCATTGCGGTGATCCCGATGTCGGGCGCCAAAATAGGGGGCATCGACTGTCAAGACCAAAGCCTGAAAAGAAGCAAGTTGGTTTGTTGATCTTTGGTGTCAGAATAGAGGTCCCGGGTTCAATTCCAGGGGTCAGGTCGCTCTGACCTAAGAGAGTAGCAGCATAACGAATAATCCCTAAGGAGGGGGGAGGTGAAGCTCAGCTAGAGTGCTGTCAATTTGTATTTATAGTATAGGCGTATACTCAGCGGCGTAACTAGCCTTTGAGGGCGGAGGGGGCGAAGCTCGATTGGGGCGCCGTTTTTCGTTCGACCTTTTTTTTTTAATTTTTCTCCTGATTTGTGATATAAAATGATTTTATTATGAAATTTCAAAAAAAAAAAAATATCCGGAGATTTTGGGAAAAAGCCGAATATCCGGAGCGCCCCCCTTCGCCCCCACCTGGATACGCTACTGCGTATACTAGCCGAAATACCTGCAGAGAGAAGACCAGCTCTCGGAGGTCGGGTCTTTGTCTCTCCCTTTAAATATTCCGAGAGTGAGGTGTTCATTTATTGCCGGCTTTTGAAGAACAATTTTTTTTATTAAAAGTATCATGGGCGTACCCAGCGGGAGGCAGGGGGCTGGTGCCCCTCCCCCCCTCCTAGAAGCAAAAAAAAATTAAATGTTTATAAAGTGATGAGGGTTTTTATGCCTTTAATTCGAAGGCTTTTCCCCTCTATAGAAAAAAAGCTATGTCACAATCTTGACGACCATGATCTGCCCCCCCCCCTAGATTTGATCCTGGGTACGCCCATGAAAAGTATTTTTTTTTTTAACACTCACTGTTGGATCCAGCTGGCCGATCCTATTCATTAATTAGTCGATTGTTAGCGATTGTTGGATTGTTATTAATTAAAGAATTAAAATAAATGTTTTATTTATAATTACGTCTAATTCTTTTTCTATTATTTTACGCGTATATCGGCCACCGATATAACACTCACACTTTTTCTCATTCACACTCACATTCACACACAGTCTTTTCGGCAACTTAGGCCATTTAAGACTTTAAACGATACTCGTATGTTTAATATGTCTATTTGGGGTCAAGGCATTATTATTTAAGCCATTTGGTATCCAAATGGCTTAAATCGGACTGCCTGGGGTCCGAACCTTTTGGTATACGAGGTTAGCACGCGTACCTCTACGCCAAGCCCCGGGGGCATATATTTGTATATTTAAGTTTTAAGATTCTATAGAATAATAATTGTGAGATTTAATTATTTAATTTTTAACTTTAATTATTTAATTAATAATATTAATACAAATATTTGAAATATAATTATTGTAATTGTAAAAAATCTGCATTTATACAGTGTGTTAGATGCAGTGAAAATTATTGTTTCATTTGCTTTTATGATGATTATCATCCTAGCTTCTGTAATGTGGGTGGATAAGTAAAACTTTTTTTAAAAACAGAAGCTAGGATGATAATCATCATAAAAGCAAGCGTAACAAGTTTCCTGGCATCTAGCACACTGTATAAATGCAGATTTTTTACAATTATAATATATTTCAAATATTTGTATTAATTATTTGTAAAAATAAAAATGTTAATTTAAATTGAAAAATATTAAATAAAAAAGATTAAATAATTGTTAATTAGCATTTCAATTTTATAAATGTTGATATAAGGTTGTTCGGATATTAAAGCACTTTATTAGATTAAAAGCTAATTTTTTAATATGTTATTAATCATTATCACATACGTTTAAAATAAAATTTTGAAGGAGATCTGACGCAGGGTTATCGTGTAATTAATTTTTTAAAAATTGAAATTTAACATGCAGTCTATGGGGAATATCGATGAAACGCACACATATCGAATTATATAGCCACCTCTGCAATAGATACAAAAACAAAAAAAACTTACATTTTATCAATTCACTTCCGAGGAATACGTTAAAAATAAAATCAAGAGTTTCTGCCGAAGGCTTTTAAAGATATTTTAACAAGAAAGTCAAAAAATTCCCCAAAATGACAGTCGCCAATATTTAAAAATAAGGAAGTCTCGAGAGACAGACCAGTGTGGCAACGTCGCATAACATAATTGTCTTTTCTCCTATGTCAGATACATTTTTTTTTCCATTTTACGATATTTTTTCTCGCAAATCGTCCATTGTGTTTAAACTGATTTGCATTAATCATTGTAATATATTAAATAAAATGTAAGGTGTTTTAGATTTCAAATATGCAATGTTGCCAGTTCTATATTACGTGAAATACTGCTCAAGTCAAAAGTCATTCATTTATTATTTTTGGTAATTAAATTATTAACTTAATCCAATTATAAACTATGATAGGTCACGACTAAATTATAATAAGGAATTTTGGCATTCAAATTTTTAATTTTATTTAAAAAAAAATTTAGATGACTTACGAGGTACTATCCGAACAACCATAAGGGATATATTTCTGTATATAGAGATATGATTGAAATAAAAAAAAATCCCGCCAACAAGGATCAAACCAGGGACACCTTGTTTTTGAAACTAGAGCTCTACTTGTTCGGCCATCAGAAACTTTGACAACTAGTCAAAATTATTCCAACTTAAATAAAACTCCCAATCTTTGAAGTAAATTTTCTCGAGTGTTCTTAACTAATGCATCGTACTGCTTTAGGAAATTGATCTCCAGATACTAATCTCAAAATCCTATGAGTGTAAAAAAAAAATCGGTGACCCACCACCCGTGTGGACTTCTTGTTGGTCATAGCCCGAAACGCCGCCCGCCAGGCCTTCGGTACCCCTACCGCAGCTAGTATATGGTAAAAATAAATATACCGCTTTTTTTAAAGCTAAAAGAAAAGCCCAAATAATTAAAATTTTAAGCAAAAATATGAGAAATTTTTTAAATTCGATATTAAAGTACAGTTTAAAGACCAATCGAATAATCCTTCCCCCTCCCTCTAATGAATATTATTATTATGTACCTTATATCCATTTTTTTCTGCGCGCAAAACAAGTTCTTTAGTAGCTTGACGATCTTTGTAGATATAAAGTTGAAACCAACGTAATCCATTCGGGGATGCTGATGCAACATCTTCTAAACTTGTAGTCGACAATGTTGAGAGGGTGAAAAGGAGATTTTTAGAAGCAGTGGCTTAAAAACAAAAAAAAATCATTATCGTTTTTTTTTTTCTTTCACTCTCGCTGGCGTCTAAATGGCCTTAGATATCGAAAAAAAAAAACTCAACGAACGAACCACAGATTCCAGGGTGGGTGCGTTAAATTAATACAAAAAAAATATTATAAATGTATATATTTCTGATTATAATTCCAGATCTCAAATCAAACAGTTTCGGTCCCAATGATGCTTGCCTTCCTCAGACAAAGCCGCTTTTATGCTTTCTTTTATTTAGATCCGTCACTGAGGAAGGCAAACAACTTGTGGTCGAAACTGTTTGGTCTGAGATACTCTATAGGCATTTATTTAATAAAAAAAAAAATATAAAATTATTATTTTAACATTTTATTGGACTAATATCTATATACCCGTGTATAATTCGCTAATGTCCGTCTGTCTGTCACGCTCTATTTGGGCAACTTCCCGTTGGAAGCGAAATTTTATACGCATAAAGAGGGCCTTCTCGGGATTACCGGAAAATTATTTTCATCCCGAAATTCGTATTTGAGTTATTAATTCTTAAAGGTACGATTTCTCCCATAGGTAATGTACAATCGAAAAAGATCTGTGGCTGTAGGCTTAATGATGATGGAGTCATGAAAAAAAAAAAAAACAAGACGAATGCAGCCAAATATTCTTTAATTTTAAATCTCGCCCTTGAGACCGAAACGTCAGCCGTCAGGGCGAGATTTAAAATAAAATAATATTTGGCTGCATTCGTCTTGTTTTTTTTTTCATCACTCCATCATAGGAAATGTATAGAGAAATTAATGTATTCTTTGTATTTTTTATATATATTCCTTGAATGTAAACAAATCCTCAAGTAGGCACTGAATTGGAATGGAATAATAATAATTTTCTTGGCCGGGGGGCCTGGCAACGGAGAAGACCAATAGTCACCACAATCGTTGCGGTTAAGTGATGCCAAGCACGGCGAAAGCTCGGGATTGGTGACCCCCGGCAATCAGTGTGTGGAACGCCCTCCGGTAGCCATTGATACAATGTATTTATCACCCCTAAATGGGCTCTGTAGCCGAAAATGGTTAAAAAAAAAATTTATTTTCATAATTAAGAATAAAAGGGGGGTCCAGGGGGGGGGGGGCGAAGCTCCCCGGCTGACGCCAAGCCCGCCAAGGCGGGCGCCGCGGTTAGTAGCCAATATTTTAGTAATCACATTCAAGAAAAAACTCGGAAAAAGGATTAAAGGTTAACTTCATCTTCACACCTATTTTTTTTTTCAAAATGTTCGTTATTTTTTTAAATTAAAATGTAAACAAATGAAAAAAATTAAAACATTTTAAATGTTTAAAAAACGGGAAGTGCTAGGGACCAAAATGTATTTTTACGTGAACCAGTTTTTTATGCTGAATACGTATATGCAATTATTATTTTTCTACGACCTTTAGTTCAGGCCGAAATTTTTATGCGCACTGACAGACAGATAGACGGACACAGGAATCTCTGCATAAGCTCCCTCCCAATTAGTGATATGACTCTTTTTTTTAAGCTACTTGATTTGCCCGCGGGTCTATTAACCAATGGGCCAAACCTGGGGCCAGGCTTGGTCCATTGGGGACCTCCCAAGGCTCTGCCAATTGTCAGCATTGGCAATTTCTACCTGAGATCATAGAAAAAAAATAAATGTCGACGTAATCTTTAAATCGAGCCCCAATCGCTTCCGACGGCGGGCATTCAACAGTCTTGCTTGTTGAAAGCCACCTATCCCAATTTTCAAACCTATTTATTAAGGGGGTCGAGGAGTGACGTCTAAACGTACTTTAAAAAAAAAAAAAACTAGACTATTATAAGGAATTTTTCAATGCGGTTTTTTTTTAAATGAATTAAATTCATAAGAGATTATTTGGACATCCAGCTATAATTCTTTTAATGACTTATTAAAAAATTATCGTAATTAATTTTTTTGTTATCAATACAAATACAAAAAAACAATCTGTCCCAATAATCTTTATTTATTTTTTTAAATTTAAAAATGAATTTATTGTTATTATTAATCACATATTAATTTAGAAATTTTTAAAATAAGCTTAGATGATTTATTTAAAATTCAACTGTCAAATTAGTTCAGCATTCTTGCAATAGATGGCAGGCTAGTCTAACATACGATCCCCTAATAGCCTATATTTATATATTTTTATGCTTTTATAAAAGATACATAATATATAATAACATTTATAAAGTATTTATTATTAAAAGATCAATGAAAATCAACCAAATGCATTAAATATTATTAGCTACCATTCTGACATCTCTTGGCAAATTTTTGAACTACTTGATTTTTGGGGATATTTTTTATGACACACAACGCCATCTTAGCGGGAAAAACATGCGTAACACCTTCACTCCCGAGGGGGCTCCCCTTAAACAGTGTTATCTCAAAATAAAATCAATCGTCTTACTCTTGTATTAACACTTGATAGAAGATGACGGTACCTCGAGCGTTAGCAATTTCGCCATCAGGATGCGCCATGCATTGCATTGCAGTTGGTGCAACGCCAATTGGCGCATTAATCGTTTGTCCTAAAACTGTAGTAGAGAGATTCCGATTTCGAACATCCCTCATCATCCGTGGTCGCAATCTCCATCCCAGATATGCATTTCTATTTAATTTCAAAGATCTTTCACGACCAGCACCGCCTCGATAATAGTCAAATGCCTGGGCTGGGAGTATTCTCGATGCCTGGTGATAGAAATCATCAACTGACACTGGAACTGCATTCGGAGGCATTTTCTCTTTGACTAAAATAACATTTTAAATCTCTCTTTTTTTTAATATTCAGTATGACCTCTGCTCTTTAAGATATCTTATCTAAGAGTAAACATGCTCGTCTTTATTTTATTTTTTTTAAGTTTGTTATATAAGGGTCAGGGATTCGCATTCCGTTCTATTCCATTTGAATCAAATGACGGTGTCTAAATGTTCTCTAATGTCAAAAAAAAAAAAACTTAAGGGGGTTTAGGAGCGACGTATAAACGTACTTAAAAAAAAACTAGATTATTATAAAAAAATTTTCAATGCGGTTTTTTTAAATGAATTAAGGTTGTTCGGACATTAAAGCACTTTAATAGATTAAAAGCTAATTTTTACTTTCTCGTACCCTATATATGAAATATATAGGAGAGAAAGTATTGCGATCATGTCAAAAATTCGATGTCGAGATTTTGATGGATATACATGTTTTGAGGTCCCCTGAGTCCAAAAAAAGTGGGTCCCGCAAATTGGTCTGTGTGTGTGTGTGTGTGTGTATGTATGTGTGTCTGTGTGTGTCTGTATGTGTGGACAGATTTTTAGCATGAAGGAGTTGAGCTAGCGGATTGAAATTTTATATTTAACTTAGGTACCTTTGAAGAATCTCAAAATAAGCTTTTGAACAAAATCGGCCAAAAAGTACTAGTACTTTACTGATGTACTTTTTCAGTTTTTTTCGATTTTCTCAAAATTCCCTCCAAGGATTTTTTTTAAAATTCATAAATGAACTATTTTTTAGATGCTCTTTAAAATGTATATTCTCATTTTGCCGTTGAAATCTTCTGAAGACCACTTTACTCTTGTTCTTCATAGGAAAGATAGAAATGGTTGCCATGGTAACGGAATTTAAATCTTTTTCTTTTTATTAGATTAAAAATCAATTATTATTTAAATTCCCATTTTTTTTTAAATTTATTTGTGTCTTTAATTGTTTCAAAGAAAACATATATGTCTCTCTCTCACTTGCAAACATTATCGTCTCTCTCTACTCTTTTTAAATTCCCTTTCCACCTTATCTTCGCATAGGAACAATGTTAATTTCCTATAGGGATTTGTATGTTAATTTCGATTCAAAAGGGGGTCGGTCCCCTTTAGAACTTTTTAGACATTTAAAATTTTTTTTTCCAATTCTTATGAAATTTTGTATTTATTTACGATTCTATATTGTGTATAAAATGTCCAAATATGAGATTAAAATTTTGAAAAATAACCATAGTTTATTTCAAGCAGTCAACATTTAAAATGCAAGTTTGAAACTAAGGTGCTATGGGAAACTAAATATATCTCGACACAAAAAATCTGGTGTGACCAGCACAGTGCACAACTTTCTCTTACCGAAGGGTAAGAGAAAGTTGTGTGCTGTGCGCCAGTCACACCAGATTTTTTAATATGTTATTAATCACATACGTATAAAATAAAATTTTGAAGCAGATCTGACACAGGGTTATCGTGTAATTAATTATTAAATAATTGAAATTTAACATGGGGAATATCGACGAAACGCACACATATCGAATTATATAGCCACCTCTGCAATAGATACAAAAACAAAAAAAACGTACATTTTATCAATTCACTTCCGAGGAATACGGTAAAAATAAAATCAAGAGTTTCTGACGGGGGCTTTTAAAGATATTTTAACAAGAAAGTCAAAAAATTCTCCAAAATGACAGTCGCCAATATTTAAAAATAAGGCATTCTCGAGAGTCAGACCAGCCTGGCAACATCGCATAAAATAATTCTCTTTTCTAGCTATCATTTACATTTTTTTTTTCCATTTTACGATATTTTTTCTCGCAAATCGTCCATTGTGTTTAAACTGATTTGCATTAAACATTGTAATATATTAAATAAAATAAAATTGAAGGCGTTTAAGATTTAAAATAGATAGTTGATGAATGCAATGTTGCCAGTTCTATATTACGTGAAATACTGCTCAAGTCAAAAGTCATTCATTTATTATTTTTGGTAATTAAATTATTAACTTAATCCAATTATAAACTATGATAGGTCACGACTAAATTATAATAAGGAATTTTGGCATTCAAATTTTTAATTTTATTTAAAAAAAAATTTAGATTCTATTATGACTTACGATGTATCCGAACAAACTTAAAGAAAAAAAAATCATTTGTGCAAATTTTTATTTAAAAATACCATGTATTAAAAAAAATTATTGATTAATAAAGAAAAAAAAATTCTCTTGAAATTTTTTTTTTTTTATTTATTTTTGTTAAAGAACATTAAAAAAACATGTGTGTAAATTTTTATTAAAAAATACCATCTATTTAAAGAGATATTAATTAATAAAGGTGAAAAAATTCGCTTCAAATCTAGTCTTAATTTTTTTACTCTTTTCCTTAAATAGATTTATTAAATCTAACAACATATTCTTAAAAAGCATACTTAAATACGTATAAATAAAAATTTTCATCCAAAAGTAGCCACTAATAAAAAAAATATAGGCCTATGACGCGTCACGGCCGGCCTTTGACGTCACGGCTTGTAACGCGACAAGCTGATAGAGGAATGAAAAAATTTGTGACGATCAAATAAAAGTTTCACTTTAAAATTAATTTTTTTAAATTAATTATTTTAATTTATAATATTTATTTAAATTATGGGTAATAGTATCAATTTTTATTTTTAATAATTTTTATAAGATGCCTTTATGAAGTTGCTACCTTCACAAACAGAACATGATTTGTTCCCCCGGTAGAGGGTTTCTGCACTACAAAAAAAACATAGCCCAGGGTCAACAAGCTCCTCCTAACTGATGCAATCGGCCCTTAGTACTTACTACTACCTACAGTGAGAGCTAAAAAAGTGTTTGCTTATGAATAAAAATTGTGTACTCTCTGACAAGAACGGTACTAATTATTGAACTTTCTTCTTTGTCTAGCTCGTAGATTTAATATAATGGTACATAATAGAATAGAAATAAATAAATTATAGTCAAGAAATTCAAGAGAGAGAGAGAGAGAGCTAGCTCTCTATGCGTAGCATTGTGTAAATAATGAATGCTTAATTGATTATACCGCGTATATCAGCGAAACTAACTTGCGTTAACTAAAGTCAAAAGTTGTTCTAAATTTATAATTTATGCGAGACATTAGTTAGTTCTTAATCCAATGAAATATTAAGAGAAATAAAATTGCATGGATGGGATTAATAAATCTCTATATTTTTTTTTTTTTATAAATATTTACTATTCGTGGTTTTAATTAATTTATCAAATAGTAACCAAGAAGTTGCTTTTTGTTTGTCTTAGAAAGGACAGACAGACAGACAGACATTTACTCTTGTCCTCTCAATTTAGGTAATGAATTGATATAAGGATATCCTTTTGTTGTTGTAGATACAACACAATCGAAAGATGAACTTGAAAAAAAAAATCTGGTGTGACTTTTGAATAAACACCCTCCGAGAGGCTAAAGTTGTTGGCATATGTCAATGGAAGCCATAGAGCGCGAGTTCCGATCTCAGGCAGTCCGATGAATTTATTTAACAAGATGAGAGGGAATGTACAGTGAGGGACAATATAAAGCCCCACACTTGTGATTATTTTATTGGTTTTAACAAAATATTATAAATTTTTTAAATGGAAACTTTCATGGTTTAAACGTAGAAAATTTCCATTTTCATTATCTTTTATAAAAACAATGAAATAATCACAAGTAAAAACGCAGGGGGTGGGACTTAATATTGTCCCTTACTGTATAATATATCTTTTTTTGTACGAATGAATTATTTTTGGAAAATTAAAGAACTTAGGAGTGGGTAGAATTGATATGATTTTGGCAATAAATAAAAATTAATTTGGTAAGTTTTATTTTCCGTATATTTCGGATGCATTAACAGCGATACCTCATCAGCGGCTGAAATTATAAACAATATGAGTTGAAGAAACACAAATGTTGTTACAATAATATTAAATTTAATTGAGGCCCTTGGGGCTTGGTGTAGAGGTTAGCGTGCTAACCTCGTATACCAAACGTCGCGAGTTCGGACCCAGGCAGTCCGATGATTTTATTTAAGCCAATTGGATACCAAATGCCTTAAATAAGAATGCCTGGACCCTGGAGATGTATATTAAATCAATAACGGTTATCGTAAATGTCTTATATGGCCTGAGTTGCCGAAAAGACAGTGTGAATATGTGTGTGAGTGTGAGTGTGAATGAGAAAAAAGTGTGAATGTTTAAAAAAAAAAAAAATTTAATTGAGGTGTGTAGCAAGGCGGATACAAGGGGGGGGGGTTACCCGCTTTAAAGTAAATTTTTCTCTATATCTCTAAAACTGTGCCTGATGGAAAAATTCTAACTACATATCTGAATTTAGAAGGAAAAAATGCACTAGGTTCACTAATCAGATTTCTTGTGAAGAAAATCTTGTCGACCAATGGTACCGATTTTGATTAAAATTCATAAATAAATTATTTTTTAGATGCTCTTTAAAATGTATATTCTCATTTTGCTCTCAAAATTGTTTGAAGACCACTTTACTCTTGTACTTCATAGAGAAGATAGAAGAAATGGTTGCCATGGTAACAAAATATAAATATTTTCCCATACTTATAAATTTTATATCTTTAATATATCGTGGAAAACTAAATATATGTCGACACGAAAAATCTGGTGTGACAAGCACAGAACACAACTTTCGATTACCGAAGGTGTGCTTGTGCGACCAGTCACACCAGATTTTTATAAGCTGACCTAGTGGTGGGTTCATTAGCTTTTTGGGGTGAATAATTGACAGACGTGTCAGTCCGGCCAGGAGGCAACCCAACCGCCCTCTGTCCATTTGCCAATGATTAATTCACAACAATATTAGCATCGGCGTCCTGTGTCTCAAGGGACTGGTAGCCGCCAACCCTCGACCTTTTGTTCGCCATCATGGACATGCTTAATTAGATTCCACTGTAATTAATCTAACAAGCCATTGTCTGATTAGATATTAACACTTTATATTAAATGATCATCTAAGGACTCTTTTGACGTTTTGAAGAACTGCCAACGAATGTATAATCTAAAACGAGAAGTCAATCAGCTAAAATAATATTGTGAATAATTTAAGAGCTTGGAGGATGCGCCACTATTTTGTAACGTCAATATGGTCAATATTAAAAATTGCACTGTGTTAATTGAAATTAGGAGAATATATTCGACTCAACGAAGAGAGGGAGTTGGCCAACCCTCGAACATAGATATTAGAAAATATTCAACACCTTGCCATGACTATATCCTAGAAATATAATCCTGACTGATAGATTGCAGATTGTTTCTGTCATTTATATTCGTGAAGTTAGCATGCTGGTGCCAGGCTTGTGTTTCTAATATCACTCCTTTGGTAAATCTTACACAGAACTTTTGGCTCGGGCAAATTTAACAGAGACCTTGGCTAAAAATTGCTTTGGTCACCTCTAAAACAATTTTAGATATCCCTGAATGCAAAAAACATATATTTACGATATTCTATAGTTTGGCATTCTAAAAATTATTCTTTCTTAAAAATCTGTTAATTATTAACGAACAAAAACGTGAGCAAAGAAAAAACACCAGTACACTCACTGGTCGAAAAAAATGGACTTCAATTGAATTAAAAAACGAACCCTATCCACGAGAAGCTAATGTATCCTCTCTGAGCATCGGGTCACGGGCACTAACTTTATTATACATTATAGAAAAACATATTTCTAGAATCTCATATCTTTCTTTATACTTGTAAAAGAAAGAGAAGTCCATTTTTTTCCACCAGTGAGTGTACTTGTGTTTTTTCTTTGATGACATTTTTGGCCATAATTTCGTTAATAATTAACCGATTTTTATGAATGAATGATTTTTGGAAAGCTAAAGAACTATAGAATATCGTAAATATATGTTTTTTGCATTCAGGGATATTTAAAATTGTATTAGGGGTGACCAAAGCAAAAAAATCGATTTTTCTAAACTTTAAGCCGTTTGCGGCACGTCTAAATGACCTCCGATTGGGATGAAACTTAAAATTTATATGTATTCTAACTATCTGTATAATATGACGGGGTGCGGCGTTAAAAATAATTTGAACATTCTAAATAAAAGCCGTTTTAGAGCACTTTTTCTATCAAAATCTATTTTGCTCTATATCTCTAAAACTGTGCCTGATGGGTCAAAACTGAAATGATATTTGAATTCAGCATGAAAAATACTTCTAGAATTTCATATCTTTATTCTTGTGAAAGAAAAAAAGTTTATTTTTGTCGACTAGTGTTATTTATTAAAGTGATATTGATTTGTGTTAAATTTACTTAGAATGAAATAAGATATTTCATATTAAAATTAGAGTATCATAAAAAAAAAAAAATTTTTTAAATTTCTGTTTGCCTGTATAATCAATAGATGCGCCAATACTTTTGAATGTGAAAATAATAATTTCCAAATTCTAAAGACTAAATAAACGTAATGAATTGCAACCCAATTTAAAATTAATCTCTTTAAATCGTAATTGAATTTCTAATACAATATTTATCAAAAGAGAGGGATAGAGGGGGGGGGGGGGGGCAGCACCTGCACAAAATCCTGCCTGGCTTATACTAGTATAAAACAAAAACAAAAAAAAAAACACAAACATGATATATGAGCCCTGTTTCGGTTTTATAGCTTTTTAATCTGAACGAAACGGCCAGTCGATTCGATTTTAAATTATTTCGTGGTGTTAGTTTTTTTTTATTTTCAGCCAGGGCGCGTTTAAAAAAAAAAAAAAAAAACTCCGTTTATTTAATTAAATTGATTTATTATATTCGCTATAATAAATTATATAAATTTTAACATGTCAGAATTAATTCACATTCAGGTCTCATTCTCTAAAAATAGACGTTAAAATTTAAAATAAACAAATGGGTGTTAAAAAGTAATGTAAAAATCTGGTGTGACAAGCACAGAACACAACTTTCGATTACCGAAGGTAAGAGAAAGTTGTGTGCTGTGCTTGTCACACCAGATTTTTTGTGTCGAAATATATTTAGTTTCCGCCAATATATTAGAATTTAAGATGTCAAATTTATAAACATGGGAAAATATTTATATTTTGTTACCATGGCAACCATTTCTCCTATCTTCCCTATGAAATACAAGAGTAAAGTGTGCTTCAAACAATTTTGAGGGCAAAACGAGAATATACATTTGAAAGAGCATCTAAAAAATAATTGATTTTTGAATTTTAATCAAAATCGTTAGAGCGAATTTTGAGAAAATCGAAAAAAACTGAAAAAGTACATCAGTAAAGTACTAGTACTCTTTGGCCGATTTTGATTAAAAGCTTATTTTTCCGGTCCCGGGAGGTATTTAACTTAAATATAAAATTTCATCCTCCTAGCTCAATTCCTTCATGCTTAAAATTGAACACACACACACACACCCACCCACCCACACACACACAGACAGACCATGTCGCGAAAACCACTTTTTTGGATTCAGGGGACCTCAAAACGTGAAGATCCATCAAAATCTCGACATCGAATTTTTGACATGAAACCAATACTTTCTCTCTCTATATATATATTACATATATACATAGGTAAGAGAAAGTAAAAACAATAAGCGTTAAAAAAAATGCTATTCTTTTAACAACGCATGTTTTCCCCGCTAAGATGGCGTTGTGTGTCATAAGAAGTATGCCCAAAAATAAAGTAATTCAAAAATTTGCCAAAAGATGTCAGAATGGTAGCTAATAATATTTAATGCATTTGGTTAATTTTCATTGATCTTTTAACAATAAATACTTTATAAATGTTATTATATATTATGTATCTTTTATAAAAGCACAAAAATATATAAATATAGGCTATTAGGGGATCGGCTGTTAGACTAGCCTGCCATCTATTGCAAGAATACTGAATTAATTTGACAGTTGATTTTTAAATAAATCATCTAAGCTTATTTTAAAAATTTCTTAATTAATATGTGATTAATAATAACAATAAATTCATTTTTAAATTTAAAAAAAAAATTAAAGATTATTGGGACAGATTGTTTTTTTGTATTTGCTTGATAACAAAATAATTAATTACGATAATTTTTTAATAAGTTATTAAAAAAATTATAGCTCGATGTCCCAATAATCTCTTATGAATTTAATTCATTAAAAAAAAAAAAAACCACATTTAAAATTCCTTCTAGTTGTTTTTAAAGTACGTTTATACGTCGCTCCTGAACCCCCTTAACATGTTGCTTTTATTTCAAAGCTATCAAAAATCATAAGCTTACTTTTTAGGTTAAGGACGCCATGTTTATTATAAAATATTAAAGCCACCCCCTAGACATGGCATTAATATTTAACACTATTTACTAAATGTTAACGCTTTTGCTTTAAAGTTTTTGTTCATAGAATAGATATTTGAGACAGGGAAGTGATTTTGAATAGCATTTTTTTAACGCTTACATTACTTTTTAACACCTATTTGTTTATTTTAAATTTTAACGTCTGTTTTTAGAGAATAGACCTGATTATGTGTTGGTTTGGGTAATAATAATAAATAGAAAATGATCTAATTCTTTAGTATATATATAAATAATTTAAAAAAAAACTAGCTACGCAATCCGCCAGGCATTTTTATTTAAGCCATTTGGTATCCAATTGGCTTAAATAAAATCATCGGACTGCCTGGGGTCCGAACCCGCGACGTTTGGTATACGAGGCTAGCACGCTAACCTCTACACCAAGCCCCGAGGGCTATTAAGTGATAGTTGATTTTTCAAAATTGAAATTCAACGATCTTTACAATTGGTTAATTTTAAAAGTGGTGTAAGTCCATTTGCAGCTTGTAATTATATATTAGTTTAGTCAAATTCGCCTAAAACAAATTTATATAACTAAATTAGATACAGTGGCGTAGCGAGGGGGGGGCAAGGGGGGGTCATGATGCCCCGGGCGCTATTCACAAAGGGGCGCCAAACGGACCGCAAAACAAAAAAAATTGCTGGATAATTTTTATTTTTATTATAATTGATTTCTGGAAAATATATTTTAAATGTCGTGCCAGTGTAATATAATAATTCTCGCCGAAAAAAAAAACGCACCCGAAAATTTTCTAGCTGAAAGCAAAATCTCGTCGAAAAAAAAATCGCCGAAAAGAAAAACTCGCTGAAAAAAATCTCGCCAAAAAAAATTGCCGAAAATCTGAAAAGTTCCAAAATAAGATATTTTAAAAAATCTGGCGTGACTGTTGCACAGCAGACAACTTTCTCTTACCAAAGGTTCTGTACTGTGCTTGTCACACCAGATTTTTTGTGTCGACATATTAGAAGATGTAATGAAATTTATAAATATGGGAAAATATCTATTTATATTTTGATACCTTGGCTTCTATCTTTCCTATGAAGTACAAGAGTAAAGGTGGTATCCAAATGGCTTAAATAAAATCAACGGACTGACTGGGATTCGAACCCCTGACCTTTGGTTTACAAGGCCAGCACTCTAGCCTTTAGACCAAGCCCGAGGGCCCGAGCCCTGCTTATAAATTTCATTTCATCTTCTAAAATATCAAAGGAAACCATATATACGTATGTCCACACAAAATATCTGGTGGTACAGTCACACCAGATTTTTAAAAATATTTTATTTTGGAACTTTCCGGATTTTCGGCAAGTTATACCGCCCCCATCATAATTTTGTATAATATTATATGGTTTTCGAATGGGAGGGGGGGGCGCTAAAAAGGTATTGTGCCCCGGGCGCGAGTTAAGCTCACTACGCCACTGATTAGATATTGATAAAGAAGTAGAAACATTCACCGACTTCATATCACTTGCCTAGATTTTTAAATTAACCTTTCATTTTCTCGGAACAATAGAAAATGGACTTACACCACTTTCAAAATAAACGGTCCATATATATAAATATAGAGTATACATTTATATGTATTGAAATTAAATAGTCAAGGAAGTAAAAAACTGAAATGACGTCACTGGCTAAATTGAATGTGAATTTCTTTTCGAATTCGTCAGGTAGATAGGAATTCTCATTTGGGATGACCAGAGCAAAGCAGGCAGGTCTGGTGCTAAATTGAAGAGAAGGGAGGGAGGGAGGCGTCGTGTCAAACGTGACAGTCTGAAGGCACGCGTGACACGAATAGGTCCCATTTGACGTTTTAATGATGCCAGCCACGTGCCTAAAGGACGAGAGGGAGATAAATTAATAGATTTGAGTAGAGCGACCGACCATTTGCTTGGATTAAAATTCCTTTTCTCTTCCTCGATATTGAGATGACTTGTCACATGGTATCTATTGAGGTGGACAAGGAAAGCGTATTTTGTGCGTTAATATTATGACCATATCAAATTAATAGGTAATAAAATGACGTCCCTATGTAAATTTATATCTTTTGCTTAGGGAATCCCTCTCTATGATATTAAATCTAGTTTAGTTTGATAATTAAATTAGTCCTTTGAAGCCATTTATGACCCTAACATACATGTATATGATATCATTGCAAAAGCCTTGTGATAAGGAAACCCAACACCTGAAATTATAAAAGAATACAAACTATCTACAATGCGAGCCAAAAAAAATCTGTCACACAACTTTCTCTTACCTTCGGTAATCGAAAGTTGCGTTCTGTGCTTACTATAGCAATTTTATTGCAAACAATAAGCGAGAGTAGATAAAAAAAAATCTGGTGTGACTGGCGCACAGCACACAACTTTCTCTTACCCTTCGGTAAGAGAAAGTTGTGCACCGTGCTGGTCACACCAGATTTTTTGTGTCGAGATATATTTAGTTTCCGATAGCACCTTAGTTTCAAACTTGCATTTTAAATGTTGACTGCTTCAAATAAACTATGGTTATTTTTCAAAATTTTAATCTCATATTTGGACATTTTATACACAATATAGATTCGTAAATAAATACAAAATTTCATAAGAATTGGAAAAAAAAATTTTAAATGCGTAAAAAGTTCCAAAGGGGACCCCCTTTTGAATCGAAATTAACATACAAATCCCTATAGGAAATTAACATTAGGCCTATGAGAGAAGGCGGAGAGACAGGCGATAATGTTTGCAAGTGAGAGAGAGAGAGATATATATGTTTTCTCCTAAGCATTTAAAGACACAAATAAAATAAAAATAAATGGGAATTTAAATAATAATTGATTTTTAATCTAATAAAAAGAAAAAGATTTAAATTCCGTTACCATGGCAACCAGTTCTATCTTTCCTATGAAGAACAAGAGTAAAGTGGTCTTCAGAAGATTTCAACGGCAAAATGAGAATATACATTTTAAAGAGCATCTAAAAAATAGTTCATTTATGAATTTTAAAAAAAATCCTTGGAGGGAATTTTGAGAAAATCGAAAAAAACTGAAAAAGTACATCAGTAAAGTACTAGTACTTTTTGGCCGATTTTGTTCAAAAGCTTATTTTGAGGTTCTTCAAAGGTACCTAAGTTAAATATAAAATTTCAATCCGGTAGCTCAATTCCTTCATGCTAAAAAAATGGTTCCACACACACAGACACACAGACACACAGACACACAGACACACACACACACAGACCAATTTGCGGGACCCACTTTTTTGGACTCAGGGGACCTCAAAACATGTATATCCATCAAAATCTCGACATCGAATTTTTGACATGATCGCAATACTTTCTCTCTCTATATATTTCATATATAGGGTAAGAGAAAGTAAAAAAGGAAAACGATAGTTTTAATTATGAATACAACTTAATCTTTGAATAACTCAGTGGTTCCCAACCTTTTTTGGCCCATCGCCCCTTACTGGAGGTTGTCTATCCCTTATCGCCCCCCTTTTCATTTTCATTGCATGATTTAAAATTTGTAACAAAAAAGTACTTAATTTCAAAGTGAATCAATCAATCAAGTTCCTTAGATGACGTTCTCTTTTCGAAGTGAAAAAATACAAAAAGCTAGTGACTGAAACATTGAAATTTTCAAATAGAATCCAGGAAAGAAATCAGACAAAAATTTAATCAATCTTTATCTAATTTTTAATTTCGACAACCGACGTTTCGGACACAATCACGTCCTTCCTCAGGAAAATAGTAGTAGGTAATAAATACAGATCTACCGATTGTCCTGAAGGAGGATGCAATTTGCGTCCGAAACGTCGGCAATCGAATAGTTAGTAAAAATACGTTAGAAAATAACAAAAATGTATCTTATTTTCTTTATTTAATGAAAAGAGAAATGACGTTTCTAAAACTAGATTGGAATTATATTCAGACTATTATTTTATTTTTATGACAATATTTTTTCCTCTTCTATCCTGAACATCCTGTTAATAGGAGATTTTTCTCTTTGATTTGTTCTTTTCAATTTTAGTAAACTAATAATTTTTTCCCCCTTTGAATACTCATCGCCCCCCGCTTATTTATCGCCCCCCCCCCTGATATCCTAAATCGCCCACTGGGGGGCGATCGCTCCCAGGTTGGGAATCACTGGAATAACTTTTAAGGGGTTGAATTTATCGAACCTTTTTTGTAGAGCGTTAAATTTCCTACAAAATATGTTCTGACGGTATTTTTAGATATATTTGTTTCAGTGGAATAAAATAACTAAACTGCAAAAATCCCATATTATTTAAATGGGAAATGGATTATGATTTAGGCACCGTTTAAAATGAATATTAAGGGTTGATATGGATCTGATATTTTTTTTTTTTTTTTTTTAGGTCAAAACCTAAAAATTTAGAGGGCATTTGGGAAATACCGGACACCGTAGTCTTTATAATGTGATATTTTGCATGGTTTTAAGACGTTACAAAAAAAGACGTTTTATTTTAGATTTTATTTAGTCATTTGACCAGTTATGATCCATTTCTGACGTCATTTTGACGAGGTTCTCTCTGTTAGCTGGGATAGTAACAAAAAATATAAATATTTTCCCATTCTAATAAATTTCTAATATATCGGTGGAAACTAAATATATATGTCGACACGAAAAATCTGGTGTGACAAAAGCACAGAACACAGCGAAGGTGCTGTGCGACAGTCACACCAGATTTTTTTTTCATGAAAATCGATATAAAAAATTTTTTCGTGCTATCTTCGAATCTTTTAATTATTAACTTAATTAATAATTAAATATGTCACCAGGAATACAGGATGCGCATCAGTTATTAAAAAGATAATAGTCTGAATATAATTCCAATCTAGTTTTAGAAACGTCATTTCTCTTTTCATTAAATAAAGAAAATAAGATACATTTTTGTTATTTTCTAACGTATTTTTACTAACTATTCGATTGCCGACGTTTCGGACGCAAATCGCATCCTCCTTCAGGACAATCGGTAGATCTGTATTTATTACCTACTACTATTTTCCTGAGGAAGGACGTGATTGTGTCCGAAACGTCGGTTGACGAAATTAAAAATTAGATAAAGATTGATTAAATTTTTGTCTGATTTCTTTCCTGGATTCCATTTGAAAATTTCAATGTTTCAGTCACTAGCTTTTTGTATTTTTTTCACTTCGAAAAGAGAACGTCATCTAAGGAACTTGATTGATTGATTCACTTTGAAATTAAGTACTTTTTTGTTACAAATTTTAAATCATGCAATGAAAATGAAAAGGGGGGCGATAAGGGATAGACAACCTCCAGTAAGGGGCGATGGGCCAAAAAAGGTTGGGAACCACTGATCTAGAGTAAAGGGTAGTCTAACCCATGTAGATTTTTCTTTAAATAAATTTGGTTTTTATAAATGTCATATTTGTACTGATTTATTTACAAAAGCGTAACTTTATATTTCATAGATTATAATTGTTTTTAAACTTTGACAAGAAGTAATTTCTATAAAATATGAAAATATTGAAGGACATAGAAGAAACAGTAATTTTACTTTCTCTTAGCCTATATATGAAATATATAGAGAGAGAAAGTATTGCGATCATGTCAAAAATTCGATGTCCAGATTTTGATGGATATACATGTTTTGAGGTCCCCTGAGTCCAAAAAAGTGGGTCCCGCAAATTGGTCTGTGTGTGTGTATGTATGTGTGTGTGTGTGTGCTAGAGGTGGGCATTTC
>JAKCPI010016509.1:0-19199 GCA_023213315.1 Euborellia annulipes | reverse complement strand
GTAAAGCCCTATTCTCTAGCAAAAACCGTCAACTTTTAACTTCTGAAATCAGCGTTTATTCATTTTAACACCTTGCCTCAAATTGCTATTCTGTAAAGCAAAAACTTTAACGTCAAAGCGTTAACATTTAGTCAATAGTTCTCCTCAAGTGGTGTTGCTGAAGTTAGTTTATTAAAGAGAAAAAAAACGCTATATTTTCTCAGCAATTGTTTTTAATTCGTTAGCAAGACAATTTTTCCAGATAGGTCTCCGTAATATCTGGAAATATCACCTTGCTAACGAATTAAACCAATTGCTGAAAATATAGCGTTTTTTTCTTTAATTTAGTCAATAGTGTTAAAAATTAATGTCATGTCTAGAGGGTGCCTATAATATTTTAACGCCGTATTTAATGCATCAAAATGGCGTCTTTAACCAAAAAGTAAGGTTAAGATTTTGAAAGGTTTGGAGATAAAATCAACAAGTTGAAGTCACTGTTTTTTTAACGCTGATGTTATTACTTTACTTTTTAACACCCAATTTATGATGTTAAATTTTAACGTCTATTTTTAGAGAATAGACTTGGTTATCTGTTTAAAATTTATTTGTATATTTAAATTTACAAATCGTTTCAATAAATATTTTCCGAGTTATGTTTATTCTCAACAAAACAATTTAAAGAAGTCTCTATAATTGAAGAAATAACTTTTTAATAATTTATAAAGAATTTTTTATCCAAAGACTAATATAAAAAGAATAATGATATATTCTACTATTTTATTTCCAAAGAATGATTAAGTACCAATTCATATAACTATAATATTTTTACCTTGTCTTTATTTTTTAGATAAAATTATTTTTGTCCAGAGGTGTAACTACATTGATTAGCGCCCGCCCCCGCAGGTACAAGAATGTCGCCCCCCCCCCCAAAAAAAAAATAATAATAATAAAGAAAATATTTGTTATATATATTTAACAAATGCGGGCCCTGTACATTAAATTATCAACAAAATATTAAGTGCCATCCATATATCCAAGAAAAGCTCTACCTTTTAAGGCATTTATCAAACAAATTTCTTATATTTGTACGCGACTTTTTGTTTATAATTTCGTTAATAATTAACCGATTTGCACGAATGAATGATTTTGGAAGAACTACAGAATATCACGATTTTTGCATTCAGGGGTGGTAATAAATTTTTAAGAGCGTCTAAAGTTAAAAAATACTGAAAAAATTCAATTTTTATTTTAGTCGTGTTTTGCACCACTAAATCACCTCAAATTGTACTGAAACTGGGATATTTCTATGTATTTAAATTATCTGTATATTTTTAATGGATGACACCTTAAAATCTTTAAATTTTATTTTTTAAATTCTTTTATATATTTTTTATTCTTCCGGGTCTCTGCGCCCCTTGATCTGCTGCGCCCCCCCCCCCCCCCCGCTTTGCGGAGGTGTTATTTACGCCCCCTGTTTTTGTCATTAATAAAATTAATTAATCTTTTACCTTGAACAACGAATTTAAATATTTCATTTAATATTAACAAAAATTAAACTTTCCCTAAATAATCTAAACAACAATTTTTTTTAATAAAAAGAACCGACTAGATATTTTTTATTTCTTAAATTATATATTTATATATATCTATTATATTTATATAAAAATACTATCTTATATCAAAAATTTGGTATACCTATAAATATTTTGAAAATTTATCTTGTCGGAGAAAACAATAAAACAATGAAATAATTTGAAGACTCCTGATTTCTTTTTAAGAAAATTCATTTGAATAGTAAATAATAATAAATAGATGTTAAAAGTTTGCCTGTTTTAGATAAATTACAAAAATAAGTTATAAGAATGAAATTAAAATATCTATATTCCGGTATATGTCACCTAAACTGTTAAGGCCAATTTAACCAATTTAATGATACTCTTAAAAAAGGGGGAATATTTTTTCAAGATTTGTTAAAAATGTTTCTGAAATATATTCTTTTTTTTTTTATTTTTGTGTTTATAGGTTGGCTGGTGAAGACGTCTCAATGAAGAAACATTTCGAATAAATATAGTGAGACAGGAAAAGAATGAGGAACCTCTTTCTTTGAGAATAAGATGTTATAAAATTGAAATTAAAAATTTTTATCGAGAAGAATTTTACCTACTTCAACTACCATGAAAAAAGTAGTAAGAATCTTAGTTCTATAATATAAATATATAAGCAACCTTGTAAATAGAACTGTCCTTAGAAAATTTTTCATTTTTGTTGTATAGAAAACTAACCTTTTCAATTCTCCTAAAACGTCTTGCTTTTTTTTATCAAGAACTAAAATTGCCAACTTAAAGTGCTTGGGAAGGAAACATTCGATCCCCATCAGCTAACTATACTGAAGAATGCCTAGAACCCCCCCCCCCCCCCCCCCTCTTTGGGCAGAAAAAAATCAGAACTAAATCAATCCAATCACCCTCCTCTTCTTGAATACGCCATTGCTTCTTCGCCTTCCCAACACAACAAATTTTGGGTCCCTTAACAAAAACCTCAGACGCCACTGATTATACCCTGATTACGAGTGAAAAAATTAAAAAAATAGGCCTATTATATTTTAATATCCTACTAAGAAAATAATATACAATATGATCTATTTTTTTGAATACTCCGTATTTTTGATTAAAACAGACAATACTTTTGACCATCTATCATCATTATATAGCATTTAATATTTACAATATTGAAAACTTCTTTATTGCACAAGATCCTTCTTTTTTTCTTTTTGGTTCTCTAGACTAATTTTTCAAGAAAATACATTCTCTTTATTTTATTTAAACGTTATCATTCGAAAAATATTTAAAAAAAAATGCACCCTTATCCAAGACCCTGTTCAATCTCAAGTTTTCCAAATAATAGAGAAGCTTACTACTGTAGTTTACAATTAAGCTGAGAAAATTCTATTTATTTTATCACAAAAACTAGAGCCGTTTATCTTTATATATAAATTTTTATATATAGAGCTATACCTATATATATATCTATTTAAAAAAATTGGATCTTGTTTCTAATAATTATAATATAAAATCAAATGTTCAAGTTTATAACAACTCTATATTTAGTGCCAAATTAAAAAAATAAAAATATCTTAGACTAAATGAGATATTTCTCTGTCTTCAATAAAATTTGGCACTAAAAATTAGAGTAAATATTTTCCATTGATTATACACTAGCCTTTATTTTTAAAATCTCTTTTAAGTCTTTTTTTGAGAAATACCAAAATGTGTTTTTTCTGTTATTTAATTATATTTTATATAGATATATTTATATGTTTGAAATGTCAGAAAATTTGTACATTATACTCTTTTAGAACTATATATTCCACGGGCCATTATTTTATATTGTTTATATTCAATTCCATCTATATGTAATCTTATTAAATCTAATGGTTCTCGCTGAATATAACTTATTACTTTTTGTTAAATTTGTTATTATATATTGAAAATAGAAATTTGTAAAATAGATCCAAGTTAGAGTTGAATTAAATCCAGGCACAGTGGCTTAGCCAGAATGTCGGAGGAGAAGAAACCAAATTAAATGTTTTACTTGAGATATTTTTTAATGCTTCTCAATTTTTCTTGTTTGAAATTTCACATTTTTTCCTGGGCGTAGCCAGACATCTTGTTAGGGGGGGGGAGCAACCCCTCGTTACAATTAATATATACATAGATTATTATTTATTTAAATAAAAAAAAAATTAAATTAATGTAGTGGATTGGGGCGTTAAAAAAGAATTCCCAATGGGAAAAATATATATTTGTGTTTTTTTATTTTTAGGACAAGTCCGGGGGGGGGGGGCAAAGGCCCCCCTGCCTTCCCTGGCTACGCCCATGCATTTTTAAGATTTTATTTTCCCATTTTCATTTGGTCTTTTTTTAAAATTAATTTACCAATGGAAGGGAATACACAAATACTATTTGTCAAAAAGGATAATTTGTTTAATTAAATTAACATCTAATTATAAATAAATAAATAACACAACCTAGTGTTATTGATCTATAATTATATGATAATTTAAGAATGTTTCAACTAGTTCACCAACGGTGAATTCTTTGGATAATTTGTGTCTTTCATGTGGATTCCTCCATCTATTTTACGTCCTTCTTTCCAAATTTTTTTCTTATAAAAATCACTTTTCAAAACTTTAATAAGATGTGATTGAAAATAAATATCATAAAAATATGTCTTTGGTATTTCTCTTTCATTTAACATAGAATAAATATTATTTTCTTAGCTAACGATGAGATGACTTGAGTTTTTTTTACTTTTTTTTATTTAGTTTAAAATTTTCTTACTTTCAAATTAAGATTTATTATAACGAGAAGCTAAAAATTTTTACTACACCAGCGATTACTACAAACTACATAATTTATTATTCAAAATCGCATGGTTAGAAAAATTTTTACTTTCTATACTACATTCAAATATAACAGAAACAATATTTATTTTATCTTTTTGATATTCGAGCAACATTCAAGTCATCTCATTTCGATAATGTTGTCTATTTATTGAATGTTAGTTAGTCACTCGTTGTGTGGGTTTTTGAGAGAGTTGTTGTTGGCGGCGGAGGCGGCTACTGCTTTTCTACAACCGCATAGCCATTTAATAACCCTAGCATTTCTTTCGACGATACTCAATTGGGTGGCTGATGGAGGTTCTGATGGTGCTCTATCACCCGGGGGCCAGGAACTCGCGGAATCCAGAGAAGGTTCACTCGGAAAAAAAAACACACTCCACGCCAACACTATCTGCATTCAGCGATCTATATATAAACAAACACATCAAAATAAATTAATGAATAATAGTGAATAACTTCCCCGGCATTGAACAATTAACTAACTTTCAATCGATTTCAATCGGGGCACATGCACCCCTGCCCCCCCCCCCCCCTAGATCCGGCTCTGGTTTGTTTTGTATACCGGAAATAGTAAATATTTAAAATTTGAAAAAAAAATCGTTAGAGCCGTTTTGATGCTCTTACAAACATACAGTGAGTGACAATATTAAGTCCCACCCCTGCGTTTTCTACTTGTGACAATTTCATTGTTTTTAAAAAAATATATTTTTTAATGGAAACTTTCATGGTTCCAACTAGGGTTTGGACACCGGTGGAAACCGAAACCGGTATACCGGTTTTTTGGCTAATTTTCAAAAACCGAGAAACCGAGTTTTTCCCAAAAAACCGAATTCGGTTTTTTTATTTTTATTTTTTCTTCAGTAATATTTGTATTCAAATTATAAATTAGCCCGTGACCCGTGGCTCAGACAGAAGACAATAGCTTCTAGTGGCTTGGGGTTTCGGGTACCCTTCCCGCACTAAGCGAGAAAAATGTATTTCATTTGAATTGGCTATCAATCATTTGAAATAAATAGGGATGGGGTCTAAATGGCCTTAGATGCCGAAAAAGACCTTGAATAAATAAAAAAAATAAAAATTATAAATTATTTATATTTTTTACCCTTTTTCCAATACTTAAATAATCTATATATAATAATAGCGGAGTGCCTGTCTGTCTGTCCGTACGTCTGTCTCGCTCTGTTTGACTAACTTTCCGTTTTGCAGTCTTATAGAGGACATAACGCAGAGTCCAGGAAAATTTTTTTGAGTTATTATTTCCTAAAGTTACGATTTCTTCCATAGGAAATGTATAGAGAAATATTTATGTATTTTTTGGATTTTTTGTATTCCTTGATTTACATTTTTTTGTTTATTAAGGTTGCCCTTGAGATAGGAATTTTGCTTCATATTATTTATTTCTAAATTAGGCTATGTTGCATGGGCGTACCCAGGATCAAATCTAGGGGGGGGCATGGTCAGATCATGGTCGTCCAGGGGGGGCAGATCATGGTCGTCCAGATTGTGACATAGCTATTTTTTATATAGAGGGGTAAAGCCTTCGAATTAAAGGCCTAAAAACCCTCGAGTCCTAACAAAAAGAATCATTCCCCGTCGCCAACCACCAATTTTGTTTCGTTTCATCACTTTATAAACATTTAATTTTTTTTTTTGTTGCTTCTAGGGGGGCAGCTGCCCCCCCTGCCCCTCGCTGGGTACGCCCATGCTATGTTGTATACCAACTACACTATTATTCAACTTCCAAAAATATTGGTGCGTTCTAGATTCAAATGTTGAAAAAAAAACCGGTTTAAAACCGGTTTACCGGTTTTCCGCTTTGTAAAAAACCGAAAAACCGGTTTTCAAAATTTTCCGGTTTTTTCCAAACCCTAGTTCCAACCTAGAAAATTTCCAATAAAGATTTTCATTTTCTTTTATAAAAACCATGAAATAATCATAAGTAGAAAACGCATGGTTGGGATTTAACTTTGGCTTTCACTGTACATTGCTCGTTTAATAGTATAAGAAAAGAAAAGATTTTATATAGAAATAAGTTAATTTATCTCTTATTTTAATTCCCTTCCTTCCCAATACCGAACTACTGGAAGAAAGAGTATTAAATTTGTGAGATGAGTTCTTGTTTGATCAGGCACAACTCTCCTAGGGCTCGAACCAGAACTTCTCGCTTTTACGGCTGGTTCGACTCCAAGGGGCGTATATCGCCCAATCAAAAACAATACTCTCTTCTTTTTTTAAAACGCTATATCAGCAGCTATTTGTTTTTTTAATGTAAATTTCTACATTATCCAAACAATCAAAATGAAAAGTAGATTAATTTAATAATAGTAGTTGATTAGAAGGAAATGTATATATATTTAGGCCCGTAATTTTTTCATGACCTTCAAAGCAAGGGCGGTCCCAGAGGGGGGGGTCAAGGGGGTCGTGACCCCCCCCCCCCCAAATTTTTTTTTTTTTAACACAGACTTTTTTCCCACTCACTCTCCCATTCACACAATCTTTTCGGCAACTTAGGCCATTTAAGCCTTAAACGATACTCATATTTGATTAGTATATATTTATTGGGGTCCAGGCCCATTTATTTATACGATAAAAAAAAAAAAAAAAAAAAAAAAAAAAAAAAAAAAAAAAAAAAAAAAAAAACAGTGACCCCCCCCCCAAAATGTAAGGCTAGGACCGCCCTTGCTTCAAAGCCCACCCTGCTCGGGCCGCGGGCCTCCCCCCCCCCACATCACGCGGTCCTCGGGTGTATAGTGAAGTCAATATTAACTCCCACCCATGCGTTTTCTACTTGTGATTATTTCATTGTTTTTATAAAATAATATGAAAATCTTGATTGAAAACTTTTTAGATTTGAACCATAAAAGTTTTCATTAAAAAATATATAATATTTTTTTTTAAAACAATGAAATAATCACAAGTAGAAAAGGAATGATTGGGACTTAATATTGACCCTCACTGTACGTTACGCCACTGCGCTATATTGTCTGGCTTACTTAGTTTATAGGGCGTTGTTTGAAAACAACAAATACATTATTTCAAACAAAACTCTATCAAGTTAGAAACGTAATTAGAATTAAGAAATATTGTTCAGATTCTAGTGTCCCATTATAAAATTTAAAGTTCAAAATAGCATTGAGTTGATTAAAATGATTAAATTTTATATCTTAATATAAAAGAGTAATAATCTCAAAGTAATAAATCATTCATTCATAACGAGGTTTGAATATAATTAAAATTTAAAAATAATATTTACCAAAATTACTCTTTTAAATATTTAAGAGGCTTTTCATAATTAATTTCCATTAGACTTAAGTAAGTTGTAATGGCAAAGTTCTCACGTAAGCTCGGTTGCATCTAGGCCCATCGAGTCGAAGAACCTGGCGAGAATGTCGGGGTCTGGAGGTTCTCTCTTAGGAAGCTCTGAAATCTGTACAGCATTCGAAGTCTTTAAAGGTGCCAGGGATCGACGAAGGAGAAGTCTTTGGCCGACATCCGATTTGCTTCTCAACACGGGACGTCGAGACCAACATGATCTAATAATTAACGCCATTCAAAATAATTCCCATATTTCATTTAATTACTTATTGGATACCAGAACCAATCATGCTAGGTGCGTATAATATAATTTATCATGCATAGAAATAATTTCTTTTTTTTTTTTCTGAAATAGAGAAAAAGTATATAATAAATTCATGCAAATATTTAAAACTATTTTTCAAAGATTCAAAATTATAATATATATTTGAAAAATCAGCAAATTTTTTATTGCTACAGAAATTTCTATGTATTCTCCGTTTATCGCGTTTGATATCATTGTCAAATTGATATATTATACTCCAAATTCAATTAAAATTGCACCGAAAATAATTGGACAAAATGTTTAGAATTGTTGAAACGTAATTATCGCGGATTCATTTATTGCGGTATTTTTCTTGCGAAAAAATAACTAGAAAAATCTTTCAATATTTAAAAACTTTTAAATTCCAACCCTCTCTAATATTTAATTTTTTGAATGTGTTTATTTTTTGTTGGGCCAATCGTTCCATGACTCCCGGGAATCGAACCCGGCACCTCCAGCCACCCAGTGTGCTTTTCTTTACACTAAGCCACCGACTCTCGACCACAATTCCCTATATATGAAGTTTTTATAAATACTAATATTAATTTTAAAGAAAAGGAATTTAAAATTAATATTAATATTAAAACTGTTCCCCTTCTAATAATCTTGTATTAATATTTTTTTCGTACTAAATATTTATTTAGAAAACAATTTAGGAATTGGTAGTCAGGGCCGTTCCTGGGTAAGTTGTCGCCTCCGTGCCAGGTCATTTTTGGCGCCCCCCCCCCAACTAAATTATGAAAAAAATTTTTTTTAAGTGATTAAACCTGTACTGATTTTCATGTTTAGTGAATGCTACGGTAGCTTAGATTTTGATAAATCTTTCTTTCCTCCACGCGAACTATCACTATCCTCTTTTTCATAGAGAAGGAAAATAAAAAAAATATTCATTAATAAAAAAATATTTATTTATTCAAATTACCTCCTAGCTCAATTCTTTCATGATTTCAAATGAACTCTGTGTGTGTGTCTGCTTATTACTGAACACAGACGAAAACACATTGTTTAAATGAAAGCATAAAAGAATTGAGCTAGGAGGTTGAAATTTTATATTTAAGTTAGACACCGTTTCGGACACTCAAAATAAGCTTTTGAACAAAATCGGTCAAAAAGTACTAGTACTTTACTGTACTTTTTCAGTTTTTTTCAATTTTCTCAAAATTCGCTCCAACGATTTTTTATTAAAATTCATAAATCAATTATTTTTTAGATGCTCTTTAAAATGTATATTTTCATTTTGCCCTTGAAACCTTTTTAACATGTGAAACTATATATTGAAATTGCAATGGACTTAAGAAATAGAGGGAACAAAATACACAAAATTTTTATTTTACTAAATTAAAGCCCATTTCATGCAGATTATTTAGAAAAAAAATTTCTTGAAAATCTCATTCCCTTTTAGAGATATCGGCTTTAGCGCTAAACCATGTTTGCGTTTTCAAAACTAAAAAAATCAACAATATGAATTTTTTTTATATTTTAGGATTAACTTAGATTCGTGATATATTTTTTTTCTAATTCCTTATTGTTCAAAGAACCTACAATAAAAATTGGTTGGTGGTCAAATAAATAAATGAGAAATTATTTTATCTTCCATGTCACATTTTGTTTGGCATTATTCAAGCCGCGGAAGGTGAAAAAATCAAAACTTTAAAGTGCCATAACTCGAAAAACTAAGTGAGATAGAAAATCGAAATTTGGTGCTGTTACTTATCTCTATACATAGAACAAACATACCAAGTTTCATAAAAAACTGAGATTTTGGGTGAAATGGCCTGGTGAAGTATTTTACTCCAAAAGTTGATATAAATCTACAATTTTAAGGTAAGGAGTATATACCAAATTTCATCGATCTGGCTGCTTGCCTTTTTAAGCTATCGTGTTCACATACACACACACCCAGATATAATCTCCAAAAGAATATACGAGAAAGTCTCGGGGAAGTCATTCATTCCCCTTTTATGTTTTTAAATAAAAAAGCTATTTTAAAATTTACATTTATTTAACAATTTTTTTTTTTATTTTTTTTTTGGAGGGGGGGGGCGACATTCTTGTACCCGCGGGGGGGCGCCATTCAATATAGTTACGCCAATTATTTCAAATGATTGGCAGCCAATTCTTTTGAAATAAATTTTTCTCAATTTGCGACGGACCAAGGACCCAGACACGAAAATGCCCTTTGGCTTTGAGTCTCCGCCGCCCTTTGGAAGGCGCCTGCGTCGCCCTTTGGCTTTTCGTCTTCCCCTTCCTTTGGAAGGCCCCACCGGGCGCCCTTTGGAAGGCGCCTCGGGCGCCCACTGGCTTTGCGCCTTCGTCGCCCTTGGGCTTTTCGTCTTCGCCTTCGTTTGGAAGGCCATATATATGTAATATATATATAGAGAAAAAGTATTGGATTCATGTCAAAAATTCGATGTCGAGGTTTTGACGGATATACACGTTTTGAGGTACCCTGAATCCAAAAAGTGGTTTTTCGCGACATGGTCTGTCTGTCTGTCTGTGTGTGTGTCTCTGAACAAAATATCTCAAGAAAAGAAAGAGCTAGGAAGTTGAAATTTTATATTTAAGTTAGACACCCCCATGGGACGTGACACGAAGCTTTTGAACAAAATCGACCAGAGTACTAGTACTTTATTGACGCACTTTTTCAGTTATTTTTTTTTCGATTTTCTTTAAATTCGCTTCAACGATTTTGATTAAAATTCATAAATCAATTATTTTTTAGATGCTCTTTGAAATGTATATTCTCGTTTTGTTATTGAAATCTTCTGAAGACCACTTTACTCTTGTACTTCAGAGGAAAGATGGGAGAAATGGTTGCATTGGTAACAAAATATATTTTCCCATTCTTATAAATTTTACATCTTGAAATTCGAATGCACCGTACGGTCAGAAACTAAATATATGTCGACACAAAAAAAATCTGCTGTGCGATCAGTCACACCAAATTTTTATTTATATCTTTTGGTAGCCCAATAACTTAATTAAACTCATCGAACAGTCTGGGGTCCGAACACACTCGCCTTTAGATTGTCAACATTGACATTTGTCAACATCTCTAGCCTCTCGGTCATGGGGGGCGGGGTCTTTTTAATAATATTTTTATGTTAAATATATATTTAATATTTGGTTTTATTGTTGATATTTTTTCAAATTCTAAGTACAATTATTTATTCAAATGATAATCTGTATTTTGTTCTTTCTTCTCGGTATCTATTGCTTATTGATATAAGCCTATATATTTTAATTATGTTACAATTAAGCAGGCATATTTATTCAAATCAATTGAATAACACCCCCACCACATAGCCAAGAGGTTAAAGATATTGACAAAGGATTCTGATGCCAGATAGTCCGATGAATATTTATTTAAATTAATTAAATACCAGTTGAAATAAATTAATGTTCTTGGATCCAATGTATCGTTAATAATACTCTAGTAATCGTTTAAAGTGCCGGAAATCTAAAAAAATATTGAATACCGCTGAATATAGGCTAAATATGCATCTAGGTTATGTTTCTTTATTTCTTTCTGTTATCTTATAAATAAAGCGACATTAAAAAAATCTCTATGATAAAAATTTATTATTGAATCATGACTTATGTTTAAAATCCAAATAGCGTAAAGAAATCACGAATTTTTATAGAATACGCGAATATAAAGAGAGAGAGGATAAATTTAGTATTTTCCTCGAGGAGCCAATAAACTCCAGCCTCTATTCAGTTAGATACAGCTAGCGCCTTTAAGGAAATAGTTTAGTTCTATCTCTCGTGTCACTATTGTGTATAAAAAAGAAAATATATATATAAAAAAAATTATTTCATTTTTAAAGCTCAGACGCAGAGTTGTTCTTTTAAAGATTTAAAGGTGTTACGACCAAAATGTTTTATAGCTGACCTAGATATATTATAGGGAACAAAAACAACTGGCACGCCAGGTGATCTTTTATTTTATGGCTCGAATTCTCAATCAGAGTTTAAACATAAATAATAGAGACGTAGGTTTTTATCCCAACTGTTTGAGAATTTTGGCCTATGACTATTTTTATATACACCTCAGTTTCCGGCCTAGCGATAAAATTTTTTAAAATTACATTCAAATAAATGAAATAAAATTTGGTCGCATAGCGCACAATTTGCTTTTGTCTTCTGTAATCGAAAGTTGTGTTCTGTAACTATTTATTTAGCCCTCGGGGCTTGGCGTAGAGGTTAGCGTGCTAACCTCCTATACCAAACGTTGCGGGTTCGGACCCCAGGCAGTCCGATGATTTTATTTAAGCCACTTGGATACCAAATGGCTTAAATAAGAATGCCTGGACCCCAAATAAATATATATTATATAAATACGAGTATCGTTTAAAGTCTTAAATGGCCTAAGTTGCCGAAAAGACTGTGTGTATGTGTGTGTGAATATGAGTGTGTTTTTTTTTTTATAAAAAAACGTTCACACTTTTTTCTCATTCACACTCACACTCACATTCACACAGTCTTTTCGGCAACTTAGGCCATTTAAGACTTTAGACGATAACCGTTGTATTATATATTATCTATTGTGGGTTCAGGCATTTCTATTTAAGCCATCTGGTATCCAAATGGCTTAAATAAAATCATCGGACTGCCTGGGTCCGAACCCGCGACGTTTGGCATAGGAGGTAGGCACGCTACCTACTATGCCACACCCGGGGGCGAGTGTGAGTGTTAAAAAAAAAAAAAACTATTTATTTATATTTTGTTACCATGGCAGCCATTTCTCCTATCTTTCGTATAAAGTACAAAAGTAAAGTGATATTCAGAAGATTTCAATATCAAAATGAGAATATACTTTTTAAAGGGCATCTAAAAAATAATTGATTTTTAAATTTTAATCAAAATCAGTTGGAGCGAATTTTGAGAAAATCGAGAAAAAGCGAAAAAGTACTTCAGTTAAGTACTAGTACTTTTTAGTCGATTTTGTTTAAAATCTTATTAATACAAGTTCGGAAGGTGTCTAACCTAAATATAAAATTTCAACCTCCTAGCTCAATTCCTTCATACTTAAAATTGACACACACAGACAGACACACTCAGACAGACCATGTCACGAAAACCACTTTTTTTTTTGGATTCAGGGGACCTCAAAACGTGTATATCCGTCAAAATCTCGACATCGAATTTTTGACATGAATCCAATACTTTCTCTCTATATTAATCGTACATATTAGAACTTATAGCTGGTAGTTCAATCAGGATAAGTAGTCAGGAAAATAAGAGACTACATCTAGTTGTATTTCATTGTTTATTAATTTCTCATCATATTGACGTTTTGATTCCGGTTGGGATCATCCTCATCTGTTCTGCTTTTCCTGTCTACTAATCCCGATATTTAATTGACTCTGATACAGAAAACAATTTGATTAGCTGAATTCTTTAGAGAGAATAAAAAATTCCGTTTTTTTTTTAAGACTTGGAAAAAATTGATTGTTGTGATACTTTCGTGCTTTTTTTACTTTGAATCAGTGCCTCCCGACCTTTTTATCACCGCGGGGCTGTCAATGTTTGATAATTTTACGGTTTTCCCTTTATATTGATTAATTTTTTACCTACAATAAAGTCTTATCTTTTTTGAGAAGGGTGAATAAATAAAATCCGGAGATGATTTTCCTGCCAATTTATTTGGATTAACCCCTTCCGCTCCTTTCGGAGCCAAAACGACTCCTTCAGGACCATGGCGTGTCAGGAAAAACAAATAGCTCTCAATTTTGTGATTAATCGCAACTTTTAATGACAAAATTGATGGCTATTTGTTTTTCTTGACACCGCATGGTCCTGAAGAAGGAGTCGTTTTGGCTCGGAAACGTTGACCCATAGCGGAAGGAGTTAATCCAAATAAATTGGCCTGAAAATCATCTCCGCATTTTATTTATTCATCCTTCTCACCAGGCTGCCACCTATCTTCATCAGTTTATCTTTTATATTTATTGAAAAATTATATTTATTTTCTAACTCGAAATCCCAGAAAATGATTAAAGAAAAATCAAATAAGGTATTTTACTTCCATTAATGGGTATATTGATCCTCTTTACTAGGGAATTGGCCCTCTTTCTCGCTCCTTCTTTCTTGCGTTAAAATCTCAACGGCTCAGCTTTAAATCATCACTTCGATTTAATTCCTTTCTTTCATATAGAACAAAGTAATTTCTTTCGGCATCTAAGGGTATTTAGACTATTTAAATTAATTGCTAGCCAATATATTATAATTTAATAATTTTGCTCTTGGACGAATGATGGATTGTAACCTCTAATCTCTTGACCACAGAGTTACTTATATAAAATAATGATAAATTGAAACGTTAAATAACCCGAAAAAGTTGACTTCTAGAAAATTTTCCAGCCATCTTTTAGCGGTGGGAAGTTTGTAATATTTTGAACTATAGTATGCTATATGCGCTTTCGATATATATTCAGTATAAAATAAAATTAAAATTCTTTTCCATCAATAATAATGATTATAAGATATTAATGATTATATAATGATTTTAATCTTTTTTTTATTTTATTTCACAAAAGGCCGCGCCATCATGCTGCCATATTTTAATATCTTAAAATCATTATTAAATCACTCAACAGATACATTATTAATGTTGTTAAATTTGTTTAATGATTTCAACTATCTAATTACAACCATCTGTAACAATGACACTTAGACTGTCCCGAGGAATAGCTCGACGGGCGCTCGAAACGTCGACGGTTTTTTATTTTCCTTGGCTGACTCCTTTCCATACATCTATATTTAATACGCATAGCCAATTTTTATATTTTTGTTTATCAAATAGGAATTTTGATTTCTTTTTTCTTGAATATTTTTTATTTCTATTTTGTTTCATCTCCTTTAATGCAGCGTCTTGAAATAGCATCAATTTCTTGTCAATTATTTTCTTTCACGATTCCGTTTCCGCCGTTCTTAGAAATTTATCTCAGCATCCATCTTCTTTTAATAAAAATCCCAAATGAAATGAGAGGAAAATAAACCTCAATTGGTTAATTCTAACTTGATTTGCTATTTGTTTATCTCAAGGGAGAAAAACCAGAAGGACATCACAATTACTTTGGACTAAATAAATTTCTAAACCTATTTTATTAAAAAGTAAAATTGAATGCCTATAATACTCGAATTTTATTTGACTATTTCGTCATTTTGGAGCTATAAGCCAACTATCTTCAAAAAAATTTCGTGCCTCTTGCAATTAATTTACAATATAGAAGTATGAAGAATAAAAACCAGAAAGTTTTACTACTCAAACTGATTTGCATCTTCTTCAGTGTGTCGAAATATTTTCAAATTTAGCAAGTCAGAAATTTGTTACTTTTTACTTTTCATACTTTACAATTTTGAAATTTTCTTAATCTTAAAAGATTGATGATGTAAACACACGTGAAATAATATACACTACCGATTTTTTTTACCCCACCGAATTAAATCGAAGCGATCTTTTAAAGAGGAAGCATTGAAATTTTAAGGAAGCGATTGACTATCAATTAATTTGTTTTTTAGAGCTTAAGCTCTAAAACAGTAGTGTCAAACTCAAAAGCTAACTTAGGCCAAAAAAACAATGCTTAACTTTCAAATGATCCGTATTTATTTATAAATAAAATATATTAAAATTTTATAACCTGGTTTCGTTTCTAATTCACATTTCTATTTTATTTTTATTTTGCGTTGAATATATTGACTGGACCCAAACATGTTCATCTAGGGCCGCGAGTTTGACACCCCTGCTCTAAAATCTCTAAAGTCTGGCCACCAATCACTGACTTTTCGTGTAAGAGCCGTAAAAAAATAATTTCTTGCTTGGATCTAACTAGAATATCTCCTTTTGCTACCCAGATCTTTTTCCTGGTTTGGTGTTTCTGGTCAGAATATATGGTCAGAATCCTTGCCAGCACCAGAAAGTCTGTTGGGATTTTCTACTAGGGTTATTTAGTCGGTATTTTTCTACTTACACCCGACTCTTGTTATTCATTGTATTTTTATAACTCTAATATAATTGATTTTCACTATAGCTGTCAAATATTCAGCAGTTTGGATACTTTAAAAAAAAAAAATCAAAATCCTGTGATTTTTGTGAAATTTTAAAATTCCAAGTGTAATGCGCTAGCTGGAGATTAGGTAAAACTCTTTTTATCTTTGTTGCAATTTAATTATCTATCATAGTGGCAAGTTTTTTTCAGTATAGCGAAGAATATAGTGAAGAAAAAATTTTTTTTTCAGCCTACCCTAATGTAGCCCCTATATCCAATACACAAGGGTGGACTAAAAAAAAAAAAATATTATTTTTTCTATAAGCTATACTGAAAATCACTTGCCACTATGATAGATAATTAAAATGCAACAAAGAAAAAAAAAAGTTTACCTAACCTCCAGCTAGCGCATTACACTTGAAATTTTGAAATTTCACAAAAATCACAGGATTTTATGAATTTTTTTTTTAAGTATCCAAACAGCTGAAACACTATAAAGCTTGACAGCTATAGTGAAAATCAATTATATTAGAGTTATAAAAAGACAATGAATGATTGAAAATGTATTTTTTAAATTTGAGGTAGCGCAATGGATATAAAAATGACGTATTATACTGTAGCATAACTACCCCTCCATTCATACTCTCTCCACCCATTATGCACTTTTTTCAGCCCACACTATTGCCTATCTTCCGGCAACTAAACCTAAATGAACATCTTCCTGTTTAGTTCCGATAGAAATTAATTCATCTTTTTTTGCATTAATATTCCAACAAATAAATAAATACCCTATTTCTTTTTTTATGTATTATCCTATTAAAAAATCAGATCATTAATTTAAATAAAGAAAAATAATATAAATTCGTTTGATTTAAAGTCAATTCCGGTCTATTTTAAATTCCTTTTCTCTCTTTCTCTTTTCTATACTATATAATTTAATGATGCGTTTACACAATTGACGTGAATTTCCATTATAGGCAATACATTAGGCACAAATCGTTCGATTCTGCTCCGGGGGTGGGGAAAGAATTCTTTTTTTTTTTTCTTTAAGCTTAAATTCGAATTGATAAATCGCCACTTCAAAAGAAATAAATTTCACTCTAAACATATTAATATACCACCCCCACTTGCTCCTCTTATCCTCTTCTTCCAGGGGCGCAAAAAAAAAAGTTTTATTTATTTGTGTTTTATATAGTTTAAAGGTCGAGAAATAACTTTTTTTTTTTCTCTCTCTCTCTCTCTCAGCCGATACAAAACATTCATTTGAAATTTATTGAGGCACCTACCCCCACAAATAGAAACATTTATATTTATAAAATCTCTAACAAAAAAAAAAGTACTTTTAAAAGTGGAACTTATCAAAGTATTTATATATTCTTTAAATAATATGAAAAAAATGATGATTTTTCAAAAATATAATTTTTGTCTAGAAAATACAAAATTTCAAATTGTTCATATTGTGGATGTCATAAATCTAACTTTCACCATTTTCTGGTAGGATTTAATTTTGAAACTACAATTTTGTATGCAGGACCGTCCAAATTCACAGAAAATTATAGAAGTGTTTCAAAATGAACCTTACAACTTTGTACAGAAACACAAAAAGTATTTTACCCCAAAATAAAGATCTTCTATGTTGCTTTTGTTGGTTATTCTGCACATATCCCATTGGTAGTAAATATCTTCCCAAACTCTTAGTTTAAGTTAAAAAAAACTTCAAGTGTTTCCTTTAAACAACACTAAAATCAGCTCTGTTGTTTCTTTAAATAAATTTAAATGACTTTGATTCCTGAAACAAATACACGCATCTACCACGCTCGGGTCTAGTGAATGCAGCCAGCTTTAGTGCAGCTGCTACTACTACTAGTACTACAACTACTACAGCTACAACTACTCGTGACAGTGCGATTCGGCATTAGCAAACTACGCTGATATGTTTCATATATAAATTGATGTACATTTTATTCAGAGAAATTATAGAGATGAGTGTGGTATCAATTTGAAGGGAAACAAAGTTTTAACTTGCGTATAAGCAAAGTTGAAACCTGGTTCGGTAATAGCGGCCAGCTAGTGGGGTGTCCAGGTGGCGAAGCCCCCTGTCTAGACGCCAAGGCGTGCGGCGTGGCTAGTATTACTATTCCAATCCAGTGCCTGCTTGAGGATTTGTTTAAATGCATAGAATACATAAATGCAAAGAATACATAAATATTTTTCTATACATTTCCTTTGAGAAAAATCGTAACTTTAGGAATTAATAACTCAAAAAATTATAGGAATTTCGGCACCGGAGTATTTTTTCTGGACTCTCCATAACGACCTCCTATAAGAGTGCAAAATTTCTTTTCAAAATTTCAACGGGAAGTTGGTCAAACAGAGAGTGACAGACAGACAGACGGACGGACGCTCCGCTATTATATATATAGATAGTGAGAAAGTATTGCGATTATGTCAAAAATTCGATGTCGAGATTTTTTACTTTTTTAATTTTATTTTCAAGTCCATCATAAGTTGCTGAGACAATTGAAATTTACTATTAAATACTATTAAAATAAAATTTGTTTTCGGTGACCTTTTTAACCCTCTTGTTCCTCGGGGTCACCACATTGCAACAGTTGATTAAGTTCTACAAATAATTTATTTATAAAATACATAAACTAGAGAAATATAAGCCTACACAAAAACCGATACTTTTACTCTCTCTAATAAGACGCCCTTGTTTTTAAATTCAAATTAAATCCTCGTCGTTGTTGTTGTTGTTGACTATGCACATAATAGGCAGACAGATGTCGGGGCAGGCCTTTTCCGGGACAAATTGGTTTGTCACACTCGTACAAAAAACCGATGTAAATCTCAAGTTAAGTCGTTGCTTCTAAGATTAAACGCATGTCGCCTTAACAGCCAGCAGCTCTCCCTCACTCGGCTGCTATTCTCTTTATGTTTTTGTTATTTTCTTTTGCAACAACGAACAACAACAAACGCTGGCTTTTATACATTTTACTATATCACTTAAGATAAAATGGCTTTAAAGGCGTAATTCCGTTTTAGATTTCGACACGCAAGCAGCTTGAAAAAAAGAAGTTGATATAGAAAATAAAATGGCTTTTAAATGGAAAAAAAATAAGAGAATTTATAATATGAAATATTTCAATTCAAGTGTCAGTATTAAATATTTTCAATCAGAAATTTTATATTTCAATAATATGGT
>JAKCPI010016507.1:0-56966 GCA_023213315.1 Euborellia annulipes | reverse complement strand
AGTAGATTGAAGATTTGAATATTTTAAATTATTTTAAAAATTATATTTTATCAATTTAAAAATTGAATTATTTTTTTTTTTTTTTAAAACATTCACACTTTTTTCTCATTCACACTCACACTCACACACACATTCACACTGTCTTTTCGGCAGCTCAGGCCATATAAGACATTTACGATAACCGTTATTTATGAATTTATATATATTAGGGTCAGGCAATTGAATTATTAAATCTCACAATTATTTTTTTATTATTCGTTATATATATTAAATTTCAACTTTCTTTTTTTAGTCGTCACGGATTGTGACGTCATAGCTTGTAGCGTCATGGCTTTTTACGTCACCTCGTTACAACGCGACATGCTGATAGAAGAACCAAAAAATTCGTAGTGATATAATAAAAGTTTCACTTTAATAATTGAAGTAAGATGATGTTCTCTATAATTCTCTGGTTCTCAGTCTACTATGTTAAACCTCGGCTAGGTAGCCCCGGAGAAACATCCTGGTATCCATCAGTATGTTATTAACTCTCTTCTCTTCAGTTATTAGTGTCAGAACTGACACGTTGTGGTTACTCTGAAGGGTAAATTTCATGGAAATGGGTGGATTCCTTCAGGAGGAGGCAACTCCATAAGAGTTGGATAATTTTTTTGCCATGAGCAGGATTTGAGTTGTCTTCAACCCAGGATTATGTTATTAAAAATATATTTAATTTGTCCTCAGGTTGGGTGATGCATAGTCCCAAAGCGCAAGGAAATGGGACGAATTAGTTTAATAAATATAGTTAATTCACCATAATTACCATCTTGTTAAAGTCACGATGTGATCTAGTCTTAAAACAAAGAATAAAAAACTTTAGGAGATTATCCCGGGAAATGGTCGTTAATAGATATGATGTGTCGCATTAGTTAACAATGCATTAGAAATAACTAACCAATTCTTCATTTCCTCAAAGAATATTTTAAATTTCCCTCTTAAAAAAAAATATAGAACAAAAAAAAAGCAGGTAAATCAGACTCAAGTTAAGTTTTATTATCAAATTCTTTCAACAAGGAAATGATTTTCTCTTCAAGTATTTTGTTTAAATTGTTTTATCAATCTTTGCCTTGCATGTTTTTTTTTTTTTTTTCTTGAAGATCCGAGGCCATATCACGAAAAAAGGGTGCGCCTTAGCTATATGCAAAGGCGTCAAGCCGGTCACGTACAAAACACATTTCACCCCTTACTCACCCTTAGGAGGGCGCACACGAGATCTGCTTTCGTTGGGGTTGGCGATGTCAGGATTCGAAGAAGAAATGGGTGTGAGAGAGAAGAAGAAAGTCTAAGATAGATGAGAAGAAGAGAGAGAGAGAGAGAGAGAGAAAGGAAGGGGTTGATGGATGTGGAAGGGCAGAAGGGACCTCTTAGGGGGGACGGGAGGGAAGGGAGAGAGTTTAAGGCCCTGGAAAAACTCTTTAAATGCGATGTTCATGCGAGGAGGGAGATCAACGGCGTCGATGTCGTCGTCGTCGTCATCCTCGGCCACGACAAACGCTCATTTCCATGGAAATAAACAAACAACCGAAACCGTCAAGAGAGAGAGAGAAGATACTCGAAAAAAAAAATTTTGATTTTAAATTTCAAGTCATAAATTTCAAAAAAAAAAAAATTTCTTATAATAAAAGTCGACAACGATAAAGTTTGCACTAACTAATCAGAAGGGTATTTATTAAGTTTCTTCTTAGACTGAGGGGGAGGGAGGAGATTTCCCTTTAGAGGGACAAAAACTACTAACTAAACTGGAACAATAGCAAATGAGACTTTTATTATTATTAAAATTTCAAATTTAATAAGAGGAATAAACTTGACTTAAAACTTAAAAGAAAAAACTTCAAACTTACAGTGAGGGGATATGGAGGTCCAAACATCTTCCCCCACCAAAAATCCCGACCTATAAAGAAATTTTGAGAAAAATATTATTCAGTTCACTTGAGTCGGAGCAAGTGCACAGTACTTGATAACGGCTGCAGAATAAGCAGTTGAAACGTTGAACAGTATTTATATATTTTTAAAAAATATTTAATACAAAAATATGGTCTATAATTGAAAATTCTCCTAATAATAAAAATAATATTTTTTTTTTAAACACTCACACTTTTTTTCCGTTCACACTCACACTCACCCTCACATGCACACAGTCCTTTCGGCAACTTAGGCCTTTGATAACCGTATGTTATTAATATATCTATTGGAGGTACCAACATTCTTATTTAAGCAATTTGGTATCCAAATGGCTTAAATCGAATCATCGGACTGCATGGGATCCGAACCCTCGACCTTTGGTATAGAAAGCCAGCACGCTAGCCACTACACCAAGGTCCGAGAGCAACAATATTAAAATTGTATATACTAGGCTACTGTGAGATACTATAAAAAATAATTTATATTCATTTCGGGGGTAGGGATTATCTTTCGCCCCCCCCCCCCCTCCAAAAATATTCCTGACTACGGATCTGAGTAGGGCCTACTGTTTTGTTATATCCTACTTGCATATAATTTTTACTTTCTCGTATAAATGTAATCGTTCTTGAAATTTTGACGATTCTCGACATTTTCTTTTTATATCTTTTTCGGCATCTAAGGTCATTTAACCTTCGTGAAATTTCGGGATTCCAGTGTACACAATGGTACCGCTACTCAACCTCTCCCCCCTCTTGAGCTTCAGTTCAGAGGTGATTCCAGGATTTTGTTAAGAATTTAACAGCCATTAATCCATTCACTAATTCTAGGAAAAATATCTAGGGGCAATTCTAGAAAAGGTCTGATGTCATTTTTTTGACTCGAGGAGTTGAGAAAGTAGAGAGGTGGAGGGTATCTAACACCCCGAGAAGGGACGATGTGGTTATGGTGCGTGCCAGCTGTGCCTAAAATAACCGGAGAATCAATTTTTTTTAGTGAAGTTTTTCACTTTTTTAACACTGATGTAATTTTAATATAAAAGTAAACAGCTTAAATTTTGTTAGGTATTTTCGCAATCGGTCCGTTAATACTCTTTAAAATTAAAGGGTCGACTAATCAATCACCTTTTACAATTACAATTTATTAATATATAAACTCAAAGTAATTATATTAATATTATTTTCTCTAAAAGAGAATTAATTTTACTTTAGAACGACCCTTGACACTGACTCTGGCAAAATGATAAAGTAAAGGAAATTTATCTCAAAATTTCGCCCCTTGCCAATCCATTTTGGGTGAGTTGTTTGATTAATAATAAAATTAGTCAACTAAGTGGCTGTCCTGTCAGAAGAGAAGTAATTTGTTTGCTAGTTTAACGCAAACGTTATGGGAATGTTAACAAAAATTTCGCTAAATTATTCCAAGATGGATCAATAATGAATGAATGCTTTTGATTGAACTGGAAATCATAAATTTATCAACGGTGGGCCCGTCAGCTGTTTGACAGGTGGTAATGATGAGTCTTTGCAGTCAAAAGCAAAGCCCCCTCTCATAATTAGGCCCCTATCCGTACCATCTGATAATAAAATGCATTCATATTTAATTATTTTATTTATAGCAAGTGAAATCAGATTAGAATGCATTATACACTATGTATTAAAGCTTATATATCATTCCTTTTAACAGGAATTCGGATGCCTTTTATAATTAACAACACACCCCTCACCCCTTGCGCCTCTTTTTTTAATATTTTCATGATATTTGCCCGATACGATACTATAATAATATTGAGAATAAAAAAACTAAAATAAATTTACCGAAATAGAGAAGAATATCATTTCTCAAAGACATTTATTTTTATTCTTAGAAAAAATAAATAAATCAACATATTCAAAATAATATTATTTTTTTCTTCTCTCTGATGTAATAAATATTCTGTATTTTTTCTAGTATTTGATTGTCACATACACACATAAGATATCAGAGTATTCTTAAGTCTATAGCTACTCAAAAATAAATATTCCTTAGAAAGATTTATTGTAGAGGAATATCATAAATAAGTAATAAGTTACTGACAAAAGAAAAAAAAAACATTTTCTGACAGTTTAAATATATATACTTTCTACTAAATATTAAACTCTTATTTAATGTTGTTTTTTTCAGCCGAGATCAACAGTCTGATAACAAAAAAAAATTGACCATGCAGTTGTGGAAACACGTATATCAAACTGTCTGCAACAGCTTGCTGACTTTAGTTCAAATCAAGGCCTTAGCAAAAAATTTTTTTGCAATTAATAAAAAAATAAGTCTTTAAATACTAATAAACTCGACGCAAAATTCATATTAACAGATCTGTTGAGTTGACAACCTCTTTTTTCTTGTTCCCTGGTGACGGAATCCGAAAATACTGTGCTTATAGTCACGTGAGTGAATCTCCCTCTCACATGCAACTGAAGTGGAGGGGATGCAGCGTTTCGTTATCATTTGAGGGGCAAAAATCCAACTTGCTACCACGCCTAAAGAGGTTTCACTTCAAAAAAATAAAATAACATTACATATCTCTCTCTCTCTCTTCAGTCAGCAGTGTCAAACCTGTCACGTGGTTACTCTGAAGGGTAACTTTCTTGGGAATAAGGATTGGAAAAGAGCAAGTACAGGTGCAGCAAATAAAGAGAGCCTTTGGATGCCAAATGCCGAAGGGAGACGTTTCAGACAAAATTTTATTTGTCCATCCTCAGTCCTTGTAGGCTTATAAACTAACTAGGGACAAAGTTGTCATTGTTGTCGTGGCACGAATTTGTCCACATGTATATTTTTTTTATAAAATCAGGCGAATGTCAATGTTTCGTGAGAGTCTATGAAATATACATGTGCACAAATTCGTGCCGCAACAACAATGACAACTTTCTGCCTAATTAGTTTTTAAGCCAACGAGGACTGAGGATGGACGAATAAATTTTGTCCGAAACGTCTCTTTATTTGCTGCACCTGTACTTGCTCTTTTCCAAAACATAACATCAACAGCAACTTCTCTTCAACTTATATTTATGGGAATAATACTGAGGTGGGTTCCCGATTCCTTCCTCAGGAGGAGGCATCTCAAATAGAGTTGGAGAATTTTTTGCCATCAGGTGGATTTGAACTTGATTTGTCTTCAACTCAGGATTATAAGCGTTAAGCTTAACTGCTTTATCCCCTCGGCTGATCGCCTTCTCAACATTCCATATAGGAAATGAAAACACAAAAATCTGGTGTGACTGGCGCACACACACAACTTTCTCTTACCCTTCGGTAAGAGAAAGTTGCGCACTGTGCTGGTCACACCAGATTTTTGTGTCGAGATATATTTAGTTTCCGATAGCACCTTAGTTTCAAACTTGGATTTTAAATGTTGACTGCTTGAAATAAACTATGGTTATTTTTAAAAATTTTAATCTCATATTTGGACATTTTATACACAATAGAGAATCGTAAATAAATACAAAATTTCATAAGAATTGGAAAAAAAATTTTAAATGCCTAAAAAGTTTCAAAGGGGACCCCCTTTTGAATCGAAATTAACATACAAATCCCTATAGGAAATTAACATTAGGCCTATGAGAGAAGGCGGAGAGACAGGCGATAATGTTTGCAAGTGAGAGAGAGAGATATATATATGTTTTCTCCTAAGCAATTAAAGACACAAATAAATGGGAATTTAAATAATAATTGATTTTTAATCTAATAAAAAGAAAAAGATTTAAATTCCGTTACCATGGCAACCATTTCTATCTTTCCTATGAAGAACAAGAGTAAAGTGGTCTCCAGAAGATTTCAACGGCAAAATGAGAATATACATTTTAAAGAGCATCTAAAAAATAATTGATTTTTGAATTTTAAAAAAAATCCTTGGAGGGAATTTTGAGAAAATCGAAAAAAACTGAAAAAGTACATCAGTAAAGTACTAGTACTTTTTGGCCGATTTTGTTCAAAAGCTTATTTTGAGCGTGTGGGAAGGTACCTAAGTTAAATATAAAATTTCAATCCGGTAGCTCAATTCCTTCATGCTAAAAGAACAAGAGTAAAGTGGTCTCCAGAAGGTTTCAACGGCAAAATGAGAATATACATTTTAAAGAGCATCTAAAAAATAATTGATTTTTAAATTTTAAAAAAATCCTTGGAGGGAATTTTGAGAAAATCGAAAAAAACTGAAAAAGTACATCAGTAAAGTACTAGTACTTTTTGGCCGATTTTGTTCAAAAGCTTATTTTGAGATTCTTCAAAGGTACCTAAGTTAAATATAAAATTTCAATCCGCTAGCTCAACTCCTTCATGCTAAAAATCTGTCCACACATACAGACACACACACACACACACACACACACACACGACCAATTTGCGGGACCCACTTTTTTGGACTCAGGGGACCTCAAAACATGTATATCCATCAAAATCTCGACATCGAATTTTTGACATGATCGCAATACTTTCTCTCTCTATATATATTAACATATATAGAGGTAAGAGAAAGTAAAAAGGGCCGAATAATTTCTTTGTTCTTTTTCATATAGCTGAGTAAAATGATCTATAAATCCATTTATGGCTAATCCTATTTTATTGTAATACCTAGAGGATTATCTTCAGAATTTCAGCTTTTCTATTTTTTTTTTTTTTATTAAAGCTCTTGATAAATACGAAAAACACTGATATACTAAGGTCTATTTTTTTAATCAAGATTTAGCATATTGCTAAATCTGATTAGTAGCCATAAAGACGGAATAATTCACCTGAGCGGCTGGATAGTAGGCATCAGATCCTCTTTAAACGCAATGCTTGGCATTGGAGGGAAAGGGGCATTGCACACAAAATCTCTAAGAAACCAATATCTTAAAATTTTCTAGAATTATTTATTCTAAAATACTGAGAAAATATATTCGTCTTTTTTTTATATAGGTCTAAGACCAAAAGCAGAAGTTCAGAAAACTTTTTTTTTTCTGCTAAGGCTTTTGAATATCCAAGAGGGCTTACAGATATTCCCTCATGTATGTTGTGTGTTTGTGTGTGTGTGTGTGTGTGTGTATGTGAATATAGACGACTACACAAACAAGAACTTGGCCCACCCACTCACCCACATCTCTTGTGAACTTAAAAAACAAGTAAGGAGAAAAAAAATAAATATATTGGTGGTATAAGAGAGAGAGAGAGAGAGAGAGAGGGGGGGGTAAAAAAAAACAAGTTTGCGAAAATGACGAAACAATAGCCTCGGTGACTGCTATAAATATTTTTTCCTCTCTCTCTGTGAAGCAAAACGCATCTAGATGCAATCTTGCTAACGAAATTACATCCCCAGCCACTGAAAAAACATCATAAAAACTCGAGCGAAGAAAAAAAGAGAGAAAAGGGGGAAGGGGTGCCAAATAAAAGCCAAGAAGTCCTCTTTCTGCCTTGAACGATTTTTTTTCTCAATATGAAATCAAAATATTGTTGACTTTTTGTTGAAATTTATTTTTATTAGAAAAATTTCGAGTAGTGATTAGGGCTCAGGGAGAAGACATTAGCTTCTCATGGTTGGGGTCGCTGGTTCGCTTTCCCTTCCCAAGTGAGAAAAATTTATTTCGTTTCAATTGACTACAATTCATTTGAAATAAATAGGAATGGGGTCTAAATGAATCATTTATTTGAGAAACCTTATAAGTCACAGTTCAGTAACTTTTGGGAAATTGAAAAAACTGAATAAAAGTTGGTAATGACAAAAGATGGACATTTTTATTCGTTTTTACTATATCAAATCATGGGCGTCCGCAGAGGGGGGGCAACCAGGCACTTGCCTCCCCCCCCCCCCTGGAAAATTAAAATGATACAAAAAAATCTATAAAACAAAAAAAAAAAAAAAATACAAAAAAACCTTTCTCAGTATACATCCACCTTGCCGCGGTGAGAAAGCTTTAAATACTAAGAGATCTATAACATTATTAATATCAAAATACGTTTTTTTTAACTTATCTGGAAGTGACTTGCCCCCCCCCCCCCTGCAAAAAATCCTGCGGACGCCCTTGTATCAAATACACTGTCAATATTCTTCAATTACCCTAGATCACATATACATGAATTTATATTGAATTTTAAGTTTAATAGGAAAGAGGATGCAGCTAAATAATTGAGCCTCTATTCAGTAATGAACACTCTTTATTGGGACGTTTCGGCCGGGATCAACCCTGTTATCTTCAGCCTTCAGCAGGGTTGAAGATGGCAGGGTTGATCCCGGCCGAAACGTCCCAATAAAGAGTGTTCATTACTGAATAGAGGCTCAATTATTTGGCTGCATCCTCTTTCCTATTAAACATATCATCTACAGCCACGTTCTATTATTCAATATTGAATTTTAAATTTCGTTGACTTATGGGGTTTCTCAAATATACATAAAATAGTGAGATAAAAACAGAATATTTTCTTTATATGGTACTAGTCGCAAAGCCCGCCTTCGCCGGGCTTTCCGACTAGCCAGGGGCTGTGCCATGTATTATAGGTGTACTTAATTTCAAATGGATTCATTGAAAATTGTAGTTGAACATATACATATATATTTACATACATAAATACATTTTTCCCATTTCATTTATATATATATAGATAATTGGATGCCAAGTGCATTAAATCTTCTATATCTATACTATTATATGAAAGACAAAGTCTGTCTGTCTGTTTGTAGACTCCGAAACTACTGGACCGATTTTCATGGAGTTTTTTTTAACTGTGTAGAGAATTTTCTGGGGGGTGCTTTTAGGCTATCATTATATCAAATTAGGGGAGGGAACTCCCCTTATCAGGGGTTCACTAATCTCCCAGCATTGGAAAACAGGTTTTAATTCAATTTAGGAAAAATTTTTAAAATGAAAAATAAAAACTCTTCCTCCCCCCTAAAATTCGACATTTCAAAAAGTTTCCCCCTCCTAAAATTATTATTTTTTTTATTTTTCATTCGATTATAATAAAATTTAAAATGACGTATAAAACTGATTAAAAATGATCGAGGGATACACACGCCCGCAGCAGGTCTGCATAGTGAACCTCGAGGGACACGCAGGGATATATACGTTCGCACCAGACACACACACAGTAAATCGAAAGTGACCAGAAGAAAAATGTGTGTCCCTGGTGCGGGCGTGTGTATCCCTCTGTGTCCCTCAAGGTTCACTATGCAGACCTGCTTCGGGCGTGTTTTTCTCTCGATCATTTTTAATCATTTTTACTCGGATAAATAATTGAAAAATTCAAGAACATGTAATATTCTTTTTCCTTCAGCCTGCTTAATATAGCCAGAAATTGTTTTTTACTTTCTCTTACCTATGTATATATGTAATATATATATAGAGAGAAAGTATTGGTTTCATGTCAAAAATTCGATGTCGAGATTTTGATGGATCTTCACGTTTTGAGGTTCCCTGAATCCAAAAAAGTGGTTTTCGCGACATGGTCTGTCTGTCTGTGTGTGTGTGTGTGTGTGTGTGTGTGTGTGTGTGTGTGTGTGTGTGTGTGTGTGTCTGTGTGTGTTCAATTTTAAGCATGAAGGAATTGAGCTATGAGGCTGAAATTTTATATTTAAGTTAAACATCTCCCGGGACCGACAAAATAAGCTTTTAATCAAAATCGGCCAAAAAGTACTAGTACTTTACTGATGTACTTTTTCAGTTTTTTTCGATTTTCTCAAAATTCGCTCTAACGATTTTGATTAAAATTCAAAAATCAATTATTTATTAGATGCTCTTTCAAATGTATATTCTCGTTTTGCCCTCAAAATTGTTTGAAGACCACTTTACTCTTGTTCTTCATAGGAAAGATAGAAATGGTTGCCATGGTAACCGAATTTAAATCTTTTTCTTTTTATTAGATTAAAAATCAATTATTATTTAAACGCCCATTTTTTTTACTTTCTCTTACCTATGTATATATGTAATATATATATAGAGAGAAAGTATTGGATTCATGTCAAAAATTCGATGTCGAGATTTTGATGGATCTTCACGTTTTGAGGTCCCCTGAATCCAAAAAAGTGGTTTTCGCGACATGGTCTGTCTGTGGGTGGGTGGGTGGGTGTGTGGGTGGGTGTGTGTGTGTGTGTGTCTGTGTTCAATTTTAAGCATGAAGGAATTGAGCTACGAGGTTAAAATTTTATATTTAAGTTAAACACCCCCCGGGACCGGAAAAATAAGCTTTTAATCAAAATCGGCCAAAGAGTACTAGTACTTTACTGATGTACTTTTTCAGTTTTTTTCGATTTTCTCAAAAATCGCTCTAACGATTTTGATTAAAATTCAAAAATCAATTATTTTTTAGATGCTCTTTCAAATGTATATTCTCGTTTTGCCCTCAAAATTGTTTGAAGCACACTTTACTCTTGTGCTTCATAGGAAAGATAGGAGAAATGGTTGCCATGGTAACAAAATATAAATATTTTCCCATACTTATAAATTTTACATCCGAATTCAAATATTCCCTACTGCCGGGGACTAAATACATGTCGACACAAAAAATCTGGTGTGACAAGCACAGTACACAACTTTCGATTACCGAAGGTAAGAGAAAGTTGTGTGCTGTGCGCCAGTCACACCAGATTTTTTTCGGAGAAAACATATCTCTCTCTCTCTCACAAAACTATCTTCTCTCTTTCTACGCGTTTTAAATTTTTCTACCTTATCTTCGCATTTGGCCAATGTTAATTTCCTATAGGGATTTGTATGTTAATTTCGATTCAAAAGGGGGTCCCCTTTGGAACTTTTTACGCATTTAAAATTTTTTTTTCCAATTCTTATGAAATTTTGTATTTATTTACGAATCTATATTGTGTATAAAATGTCCAAATATGAGATTAAAATTTTGAAAAATAACCATAGTTTATTTGAAGCAGTCAACATTTAAAATGCAAGTTTGAAACTAAGGTGCTATGGGAAACTAAATATATCTCGACACAAAAAATCTGGTGTGACCAGCACAGTGCGCAACTTTCTCTTACCGAAGGGTAAGAGAAAGTTGTGTACTGTGCGCCAGTCACACCAGATTTTTTTTTTTTTTTTTATCAAACAATAAGTCTTCAACATAGCAATTGATTTTTATAAAAACTCATTTTCGCCAAAAATGTGACTCAAATAAATGATTCAAATGGCCTTAGATGCCGAAAAAGACCTTAAAAAAATAAAGGCTTCCTTCTTTTCTCTTCCTTTTTTATATTCATAATCTTATAAAGACTTTTAAAACTTTTTTGTGTTCTTGATTCTTTCTTATAATCGAAATCCATCTTGGGATTTGGTGTTCTGTTGATCTCTCCTGTGTATATGAAAATAAAATACAATTCTCATACCCCCGAATGACAAACGTTTTTTTTTTTTCTGGCATTAATATGTAGATTAACTCTTAAAAAACCATGGGGAGTTGACGACGATGTTTTTTCGAATACTTAAATCGACGACATGTTTTTTTTTTTCTCCTCCTCTTTGTGTGAATTTGTCTTGGTATTTCTTTCGGTCCGCCAAGTGGTTTAGACTAAATCTCGATATTACCATAGTATACCTATTTTCAGAGATTTGAATTTAAATTAGATATCGTTTTTCTCGTCCTCTCTCCCTTTTTTTTTCTTTTTATATTTTACAAATTTTACGGACATGGAAAACTTGGTACGAGTTCAGAAAACGAGTCAGCTGTCGAATGCATAATATATATGGGGAATACGTAAATTATGATTTCTCTATGCTATTTAATATTAAAAATGTAAAATGATGTAAAAGTTTCGTTTGTTTTTTCGTCAAATATTTTTCAAGTTTTTTTTTTTTGTCCCACAAAAACAAAATGATATTTGTTTGAAAAAAATAATATAATCACGTTAAGAATATCCTTACAAAAAAAATAAAATATTTTTACTACATTCATTTATGGTATCTTCTTGTAGTATGAGGAGTAGTATTGATTACACCACGTTTAGGAAAAAATAAAATTTTGATTAATAGCACAGAGCAACAAATCATTTTTTTCTTCGGCATAAACTATGACGTCAATTTAGTTAGATGCACATTAAGACGAGGTACTCAACCCATGAATTAGTTTCTAGTCCTGAAGATAGACCGTTCTATAAAAAATACACGTTTTTTTTTTTTTTACAAAATCTACCCTCATTAACGTGTCCTTTCCTAAATATAAGGTCTCAAATACTTGTCGTTGTCCAGGATTTTAACGAATAGCACCTTGTTAATAATTTATGAGGTGTTAAAAAAAATCCCAGTTGAATATATTAATTTATTTATTGGTCGTTTAAAAGACAAAATTTTGTTACAAAAAGCAGGAAAATCATTCATATTAAACTTTGAATTGTGAAGTATGTCTTTGTGGCTGGAAGTATTGTTAACTTTGACTTATAAAGCAGTTTGTTAAAGCTTTAGATAGGAATGGCAAATGCTTCAAAGATATTTTTCTTATATATACAGTATATATACACTAAATATATGGACCGTTTATTTTGAAAGTGGTGTAAGTCCATTTTTTTTTTTTTTTTTTTTTAATGAGAAATCACATAATTTATGCTTAAGTCAATGTAAATTTTCTATGTACCAGTATAACTAGCTCCTTGTAAATTTCTTAAAAAATTTAAGTTTTGTACAATTGAAAATTGGTCGGTAAATAGATTTTTTTAATAAATAGATATGTTAACCTTTCATTTTTTCGAAACAATAGAAAATGGACTTACACCACTTTCAAAATAAACGGTCTATATTAGGAACCGACCGAATATTCCGTTTCGGCCAGTTTCGGCCAAAAATCATGGTTTCGGCCGTAGTTTCGGTTTCGGCCATAAAGTAGGCGAACCTTTCGGCCGGCAGAAACCAGAGTCTGAAAAAATGGGATGAGACTCGCATGCAAAAAAAAAAAAAAGGTCAAATAATTTGCACTTGAGGGAGAAAAAAATTTAGTCTCCCTAAAAAAAGGTAAAATGATTTTCACCGAAGGGAAAAAAATTCAAAAAAAAAAAAGATAAAATGAAAAAAATTTTTTATAGGAAATACAAGTTTCGGTTACGGTTTCGGCCGAAAATTCGGTTTCGACTGAAAATCTTGTTTCAGTCGGACCCTAGTCTATATATAACTAAACAAAAGACATTAATATATTTTCCTGTTTTTAGTTAAAAGCAGGAATTTTTGATGGGCCTCAAATACGTACTTTTATAAACAAGGATGATTTCACAAAACACATGATTCAGGTTATATGAAGCATGGACAAGCTGTCAAAAATTTTTATTAAGCAATCACAAAGCTGAAAAATATTCCGGCATAGTAGAGAAATGCTCCAAAATTTACAATTCCTATATATTCCAGGCCTGATGACGGTCAACTCTGTTTGACTGCAACAATATATTGCAATCAGTCGTCAGCTAATTAAAAATTCTGAAAAATAATTTGTTTTCAATTATTATACTCCACATACAACATTTTTTAAACCTTCAAATTTTGAATTAATTTGCCTTTGTTTAAAATATCATGTGTATATATTGAATACACCTCATATAATTTATTTATTTATTTTATAAACGTATAAAATAATTAAAACTTATGTAATTTAATTCTCAATTCAAATGACTTTGTTTTATGAATATACTTGAATATATTATTAATTTTAATGGATAAAAAAAAAATTACAAATACATATATAAAATCATTTTATGAATTTGGCATACATTTATTTTATTAATGTTATATCACCTCATTTATATTTTATTCCCGGGAATTTGTTTATCACTTTGTGTGTATGTATATATGAATGTGTTTGTGTATTTATTTGTTGACATTACATTGGCTTCAATTCCACATCATTTATATAATGTTTCCTCTTTCTCCCTCTCCCACCTCAATTCACCTACCGAAACTCATTTATAGAAGAATTAATTTCACCAAATATGATATTTTGCAATTGTAAAGGAAAGCATTTTCTAGAATCTATATTAAAATTGATTATTATTTGAAATCGAAGTTCAAACGCAATTGAATTCAATGATTTTCGTGCCAATTTTACCTCAGGACTATAATGTTTTACTATACTTTCTTTTACCTATATATTTAATATATGAGGGGTTGAGAGCAAAAGTGGATCAAGTCCACTTTTTACTCTTTTCAGAAAAAATGAATCAAAGTTAAAGCCTTATATTTAATTCCTCTTAAAATATACATTTAATTATTTTACATCTCAGCAATCATTATAGTAATTTTAATTATACTTTATCTAAGTACAGTGAGCGCCACAATTAAGTCCCCACTTGGGATCTAGAGCCTTGAGTATTTGGTATATAGTGAAATAATTTAAATGATAGAAAAGGTAAAATAATTTTTTTTTTTTTTTTTTTTTTTAATGGGTCATGGTCCGAAGTATAATACCAATTCACATCACCAGAAAAATAATTAATACAGATATAATTAATACCAAAATCATTTGTACCAGATTTTATTTTACCTTTTCGGTCATTAAAATTATTTTACTATATACCATATACTCTAGATCCCAAGATAGTTTTTTTTTGCATCAAGGAACTGCTGCACTGTGAAGGATTAGTATTGAAATTCTGACATGGTTCATTATTACACCGAATAACGACCATAATTTACTATCCAAAAAGGGAAAATTAAGAAAATTGTTTACTTTTCGACTTGACCACTTTTGCTTTGAACCACTCATATAGAGAGAAAGTATAGTTATTTGAATAGATGAATATTATTGTAAAATTAGCAGCCAAATAAAAACCCTAAATTTCCGGCGTTTCGGCTAAAATTTATTCACCCAACAACTACAATTACCACTCCCCACACCAAATTTACCAAAGCCACTTTACTCTTTGTCTCTTGAATTCTCATGTAGCCCTATCGGAAACTAAATATATCACGACACAAAAAAATCTGATTTTCTTTTAATTATAAATCACAAATGGCACATCATAATAGGGAAAAATAAATACAAAAGGCCCTATTCTTAATTTTAACCCCTAACTAAAGCTACAAATCTTGTTAGATTATTTGAGGGGATGTTAATCCCATTTATCCTTAAAAATCACATTGAAATCCCTCTGGTTTAGATCCATCGCGATTCATGTATTTATTTATTTTTTTTCGGAGGGTAGTCAGAGAGTGAAGGCTGGAGGGTGGGCGACAAACCTTTTCATCGTTTATTTGGTGTTCACGGCTTTTGTTCTATCGTTGCTCCAGGAAATGGACCTTTAATAACCAGAAGCTTTTTAGTATAGCCCTCTCTCTGTCTCTTTCTCTCTCTCTTGGTCCATGAGATGAGCTAGGCGGACTTTTTGAGGAAGGGATGTGGAGAGAAAGTATAAAGTCCGTGCCAGACAGCATCTGGCCTGGACAAGTATCTTTTCTGCTCCAAGGGAGGAGAGAATTTTACTCCAACTTTCTTGTTATTCTATTAAATCTACATCCGCCGTTATTTTTATAATTTATATAGCCTATTGTTTTATATATGTGTTTTAAGGAAGGAGTAGAAGGGGCCGTTTAAACGTTCTTAAAAAAAACTAGACTATTATAAGAAATTTTTTAATGCGTTTTTTTTTATGAATTATATTCATAAGGGATTATTGGGACAGGAAGTTATAATTTTAATGACTTATTAAAAAATTATGAAATTTAATTTTTTTGTTATCAAGCAAATACAAACAAACAATCAGTCCCAATAATCTTTAATTTTTTTTAAATTTAAAAATGAATTTATTGTTATTATTAATCACATATTAATTAAGAAATTTTTAAAATAAGCTTAGATGATTTATTTAAAACTGTCAAATTAGTTCAGCATTCTTGCAATAGATGGCAGGCTAGTCTAACAGCCGGTTCTATCACTTCCCCTATTAGCCTATATCTGCCCTATATTTATATATTTTTATGCTTTTATATAAGATACATAATATATAATAACATTTATCAAGTATTAATTGTTAAAAGATCATTGAAATTCAACCAAATGCATTAGATTATTAGCTACCATTCTGACACTTTTTGGCAAATTTTCGTAATAGGTTGGTTTTTTGGCTTACTTTTTAAGACACACAACGCCCTCTTATCGGGAAAAACATGCGTAACAGCTTCCCTCCTATTCCCCCTTAACTGATCCGTAATTCATCGTTATTTAATAAAAATAACTGTGAAAGCTTCAACTCTCAAACCCTACCAGAATAAATAATTGTGCCTAAATCACATATATCGTAATTAATAATTGATAAGATGCGTTTAAAGTCTATAAGATGCAGAAAACCCTATTAAAAAAGTCATACTTAGCTTGTTATCTTCTTTTTAGTAATTATTTTTTAAAATGCAATCTGTATGATTTTTATTGATAAAGTATGTGGCAACATATGGTAGGAAAAGAAGATTTTTTTATTAAAAATAAACTTTTTTTTTTCATTAGTCGATGAACAAATGTTTCGGCCTTTATTGTTGCCTTCATAGAAATCAGAAACAAAAACTAGAGGCAATGGCTTTAAGATTTAATTTTTTAACGAGAAGAGAATTTTACTCGAACTTAGTTTTATTTAATTAAATTAACCGTCTTTATAACATTTTTATGGGTAAGATATTTACACTGCCTTAGTTAATTCTTTAAGACTTGAATCAAAGGAACAAATTATTAAAATTAAAACAGATTAGAGTATTTTTTTTTTTTAACTTTTTATAGTCTACTAATTATATTTTTTCTTTTTTTTCAGGTGAGTTTCACTTAAAGAAGAACTTTTGATTCTACTTAAAGCTGTCGAATTCTCTATTTTTTGTAAGTAAATATCATCCTTTTAATTACAGTAATTTAGAAATCACTTTATATTTGATTTTTGTCGACTATCAATAAATTATTGTTATGGGAGTTTTTAATTATAGACCACATTGTGTATTAATTATTTATTAATAATATAAAACGTTTTGACTGCTTATTCTGCAGTCGTTTCCAAGTACTGTACATTTGCTCCGACTCGAGTGAACTAATCTCTAAGAGCGAGTTAAGTGCATTTTATATACACCGACGTCAATGCCATCTACAGTCATTCCTATGAAGTTAGTTACAAATTTTCGCGCGCCATCTACACTCATTCCCATAAAGGTAGACACAATCGTCAAAGCAAGTGTAAAAACATAAAACTCCCATAATAATAATAATACCATCCACAAAAGCTTTAATAAACACATTCGTGATAAATATAACCTTAAATGTCAATATTTTCAAAAAAATAAAATATTTGCTTTATTTTTACAATAATCTTCCTTTCTAACCTACTAAAAACACTATAAGGGTAAACTTCCAAAAAGCACTGAAACTCGACCAATAAATAAAAAGAAATTTTTTATTACTTAATCAACAATCAACAACGGAAATGAATGGCTAACGCTTTATATATACCTAGTAATGAAGTTTTGATCATTTATTTATTCCATTCCCATTTTTCTAAATTATTTGTTAACGTATAATTTAGAAAAATTTCATCGGAACCGAAACTCTGACATCTAACACAAGAGGAGTGCTTTACCACTGCGCCCCCCCCCCCCTCCACACACAAAGGCCAGGAATTATACCGGATCGAAAAACAAGTCTTTAGAACTCTTTGAAATTATTAATAAAAGTTATTTTTATTTTTTTAATATAATGTCATTTTTTAAATAAATACCGTACATGTATATAAATAACAAAGGTGAAAAACTTTGTTCTTTTTTTTTTTAGAAAATATAACCCTAATTTGAATTTTAAATTTAAAATAAATACCACCACCGCCGACTCTATACTCGTCGACGTCGTACTGAGAAAAGATTCCAAAAACAAGATTAAGTTAAATATTATTACTTTGCCTTTTACTCAGTATCGTATCAGAGAACACAACAAAAACATGTTGAAAGGATAATAATAAAAAAAAGTAAAATTCGAATCCTCACTTATTAACCGGATGTTGTTCGAAAGAAAAAAAAAATATGAAAAGAGAAAAAGAGATGGAAGTGGACGGGACGGGACAATCGACGACGTTTTATTTGAATTTTAAATTGATCCTTCTTTGAAGAGAAGTTTGTTTTTTTTTTTTGTTTTTTGACCGGTCAGAGGACGAAACTAAGTGAATCAAGTTATGGAATGACCGGGTATTTCTGAAAACCCGAGGGATATTATGTCATCGAAGAGACGAGAGAGGGAGTGGGTGGAGGGGGTCGGCACAATGCCAACATCTCCCCCTCCCCCATTTGCCCTATTCAGCAGCAGCCCTTCTATTAGCTCAGTCCTATAATACTGCTTTATGCTTGGGGACTCAATTGGCTTAAGACATTTGTGCTGCTTCAGTCAACCAGATTCTATATATATATATGTATATGTATAATTGGTCGTCTGGCTGATATATAATATATTGAGATATATAGGAATCTATAGTTTGAAGGGAACGTGGAATTGAACATTCATCCAAACCACTTTGAGATATAAATGAAATTCGGAGTTCTATCCTAATCTAAGTAATTCAGTAATATATCATTGTTTACATATCTAAACAGTGAGACTTTTTTCAATGTCTACCATTTAAAATTGAAAAAGTTTTCTTTTTATTAAGTTTGACCCCTCGGTCTCTTTATACAGTACATTAAAAATTACAAAAAATACATTAAATTTGCACAGCACCCATAATAAAAGGAAGGATAAACATAAAATTAAAAAAAAGAATTTCATGCTCTAAGGGTCATTTGCTTCAGTTCTAATTAACTAGCAATCCCACAGATAGGCTAGTTGACTATGACTTTCGAGTCTTTTCCCATCTAGTTAAGATAATCATATGAATAAATAAGAGTTCGGATCATAGTTAACTAACTACGACCCCAGGTTTGGTATAAGGCCTAACCAAGGGCTGAAGTTAGGAATACAAGCCTTGTTTATGTATTTTTTTTTTTATAGAAATTTTTAAATTTTTAAATTAAATAGCTTTAATTATTTTAATTTTTAATAATTTTTAAAAAATGATGCCTTTATTAAGTTGCTAACTTCACTAAACTTTTCTTATACCTCAGATAATTATATGTGCATAAAACTCATTTTTATTTAACTCGAAGATTAAGCGTGTTCTTGTTTACTATATCGATGATTTACTATCGGTAGTATCAGTTTGCTAGATGATTAAAGATTAAGCAACCGACCCTAAAAGAATCTGAAATCAAAATTTTGAAATTTTTTTGCAATCCACGCTCAGATAGACAGAAATATAGATAAGAGAAATGAGTTAGCTAAAAAATTTTCTATAGATAGAGTCTGCTTAAGGCAGCTTTTTCCAAACTGTGAGGCGCGCCTCCCTAGGGAGGCGCGTACTAGTCTAAGGGGAGGCGCGAATATTGGCCACCAGGACCAATTTTCCAAATGATTTTATAAATAAAATAATAAAATTTACAAGGTTCTGGGACGGAGGTTTTCCTTAATTAAAATAATATATATGAATAAATAAATAAATAAAATTTTTTAACGGAGGCGTTGTAACATAAAGTTTAGAAACCACTGGCCTAAAGTAGTAAGACTCATTCTAGAAAATTATACTATGTATAAAACCCAAAGGCGGATTCAGGGAAGTTTTTCAGGGTTTTAATTTCTTTCTGACTAGACGCGAAGCTCGCCGAAGGCGATAGCATTGTTAATTATTTTATTTATTTGGATTGGATAAGGGGGGTGAAAAATTGAAAAAAAAAAATGTTTTTTATAACTAAATCGAAGCCAAATAAATAGAAAACATTCAAAAAATAGCGTTGATTATTATTTGATTAGGGGGTGGGGGGATGAAGGGTTGATTATTTAAGAAAGGCCTTGGAATATTCCAAATCACTTGTTGACATTCTTTTCCAGTTATAAATAAAGTTAGATTAGAGCAAACGGTATTTTTTTACTTTTAATAAAAAGGGAATTGTTATTTTCATCTGTTTTTTTCCTAAACAAACAGAGAGGAGAGTCGAGATTCTCGTTCAGTCCAGTGTGTGGCCTGACGGCAGGCGCGCCTGCTGCTTGCTCTCTTATCAAGTTGTGTTTCAAATGAATCAAAGTGAATAATTAATATAGTGTAACCCACCCTGACCACCCCGTCAACCAGCACACCCTCTTGAGCGTCTTATTAAAGGTAATTATTATGCATTTTATCGTTGAAAAAAAAATGATAGAAACAAATAATTTGACTGCAAAAAACGATTCTTTTGAATATGAAATTAAATATTTTGTATTTCACTAAGGGTAGGGGGAGAATATAAGCTGTTTAAGGGGGGAGGGGGAGTGTAGGTGTCATTAAAAAAAAATTAGTTTTTTTTTTATACACTCACACTTTTTTCTCATTCACACTCAACACTCACACACACATTCATCACGGCAACTCAGGCCATTTAAGACTTTATACGATAACCGTTATTAATTAATAATATACACATTGGAGGCCAAGGCATTTCTATTTAGGCCATTTGGTATCCATTTCGGACTGCCAGGCTTCCGAACCCGCGACGTTCGTTATAGAAAGTAGGCACGCTACCAACTACACCAAAGCCTGTGGGCATTTTTTTTTATTTTTTTCTTAAATCACCATTATTACTTTCTCTTAGCATATATATGAAATATATAGAGAGAGAAAGTATTGCGATCATGTCAAAAATTCGGTGTCGAGATTTTTTTATCATTATATTCTTTATATATGGCCTATATTTTTGTTAATCAAATTTCCTTAATATACTTTTACACAGGGGTGGATTAAGGGTTGAAAATTAAAATAAAATAATTTCAAAATAAAAATAAAAATAATTATTTATAAATGTATTTAAATTATTTTGAGAGCAATTTCGCGGTGAAGGCTCGCATTTCCTTAAGGGGGGGGGGGGGGGAGGTATGAAGACGTGAACCAGGGGGGCCTCATCCCCTATAATGAATAAAGATATTAATGTTTTTTTAATACTTTTACTAAAAAATAAGTGCATTCCGTTTGAGTTAAAATTTATATTCAATATTTAGCAAATAGTATAGTAGGATAGAAACATTTTAATGTAATTCTAAAATTTCTTATTACTGGGGCGGAATTAATTTTTGAAGATTTCGTAACTCTCATAAACAGATAATAATAACACTGGGTAACTTAGGAACCCATCGAATCCCTTGCAGAATTTTGTAGGGATTTTTTTCATTAGGTAGAAAAGTAAGATATTCCAAATGATTGCTAATTTTAATTAAAATATAAATAAGAATAAATAAAAAAAAAATACTTTTATATAAATTTATATTTTTTAGCATTAAAAATTATTGTTGTTGTATTATTTATTAAAATGGGGGGAGGGGAGGCGTCATGAGATTAATTATTTTTAAGGGAGGCGTGTTAACATAAAGTTTGGAAACCACTGGCTTAAGGTGCGCGTCTCGGGGTGCTAATTTTGGGACTTTCCAGCGGTCACAATTTTGAAGCTATCGACCTCAAATTTTTTTTAAATTAAAGCTATTTAAAATATCTACAAATAATAGAAGCCCTTTTTTTGATTTTCGAAAAAAAAAAATTTTTTTTTAGATTAATCGCATTAAATAAAAGATATTTAAAAAAAAGGAGCTCTATAAGTTGTAGATAATTAAATTAGTAATCATTGTGTTAAAGAATAATTAATCTTTTGCCTTTAATTAATTAGCTGGAAGGTCTAGAATGAAATGCAATTTGTCCCTTGTATTCCAATGGGGGAACACTAACGCCATCTCGTGCCGCCTCGAGGCAATGGTGTTTTAACGGTTTTTTGAGACGCGCACCTTAATGAGAAGAAGTAGGTGGTTCGACTAGTTTTTGCTTTGAGATGAAGTTAAGATCGTGCCTGCTCTAGCCAATCAGAAAACTCGTTTACTGTCAATGAACTATTTTGTCTGTTATTAAAAAAATATATATAATTTTATTTATTTAAGGTGCGCGTCTCGGGGTGCTATTCTGGGAGTTCCGCGGCCACATTTTGAAGCTATCGACCTCAAATTTTTTTTTAATTAAAGATATTTAAAATATCTACAACTTATAGAAGCCCTTTTTTTGATTTTCGAAAAAATAAATTTTTTTTTTAGATTAATTGAATTAAAGAAAATATATTTTTTAAAAATCCGCTCTATATTTTATAGATAATTAAATTAGTAATCATTGTGTTAAAAAATAATTAATTTTCTACCCTTAATTAATTAGCTGGAATCTTTAAAATGAAATGGAATACATCCCTTGTATTCCTATGGGAAAAACTAACGCCATCTCTTGCCGCCTCGAGTAACTCGGTAGTCAATCGCTTTTCGAGACGCTTACCTTAATATTCGATGAAAGTTAATCATTATTTTAAAATGTTTAATATAAAGGTGAATGCAATCCAATTTTTAATCAATACAGCGAATCAAATTAATCACTTTTAGTTTATTTATTATTTGAACTAATTTGTGGGATGTTTTTTACTTGGCACCTGGGCTAGAGCACAGAAGTAGAAATTTCGCCTCTTGGGCTAGGTTCTCTTAAATGCGAAATTGATTTGGTTAAAAATCCATTCATACTTTAACATTGAAGAAATAAGACATTCAGTACATCAAAATTTTACTATTTTTCTTGTCATTTAGTTTAATTAAAATACCATTTAACTTTATGGCATTTGAATAGAATAAAAATTTTGGCGCATCTTTGTAAAGTTAGTAAGGCCTTTAAATATGTTTTTTAACATATAGTACATATAAGCTAACAGAAAAAATTTATGAGATATTTTACGACTGATTTTTATGCGTTTTGAATTTTTATTTTCATTCTAATATATTTGCATAGGGCTCTATGGACGATCTATAAATCTCTTTGATTTTATAACTTTGACATTTAAATTAAATAAAAGGATTTCACTCTTTGAAAAATCTTATTGAAAATTAATATTAAAATCTTTTTATATAATTCTTATTCACTTATTAAAATGTCTCAAACTTGTATATTTTTTATTGGATTCCTTTAATCGTGATCAGACAGACGTCTGAAGAAGGCTACCGAAACGTCTATTTTCATTTTTTAAATTCCTATTAATAATAAATGGAGAATAAAATTTAAATTAGTAAATTCCTTCCTGCTTGAGGTTAATTATATTAATATATAAAACTAGAAAAATAATTTCCTGGTTGGTTATGTAAGTTTGATAATATTGAATATTTATTATAATTACTATATTAAATTACTATTCAAGATAATCACATTATCATTCCAGAGTGGAAATATGATGATTGTTCAAGTTATTACGAAATTTTAAGTAATAATTGGATATAACTTGATAATACTGTAGCTACATAAATCTATAGATTGACATCGATCGAAATGTAATAAATATTTGTCTTTTGGTATCTGGATATTTAACAAAGCTATCAATAAAAAAAATAAATCTAGATAAGTGAAAGTAAAAAATTTGATAAAAAAGTCAACAAAGTTACAAAACTTTCCCGTTCTTAATCACAGCTAACTTTAATGCGCGTCTCGAAAAAACGTTATTAGCTGATTCAGAAGCTAGTTTACTCTAGGCGGCAAGAGATGGCGTTAGTTCTTCCCATAGGGAAATAAGCGTTTTATTCCATTTCATTTGAAAGGTTCCAGCTAATTAATTATAAAGGCAAAAAATTTATTATTTTTTAACACAATGATTACTAATTTAATTATCTATAAGATATAGAGCGGATTTCTTTAAAATATCTTTTATTTAATGTGATTAATCTTAAAACCGGCATAAGACTAGCTGTTTTTGCTAGGCAAATTTTTATCTTTTCAACTTTAGAAATTGGAAACAAGCCTATGAATAGTATAGAATGGAATTTAATACAATAATCTCGAGGTAGATTTACACAATTGTTCTTGCTCACAATAGTCTTTGGGCTACAATTATCTTGAACTAGAACTAGTATCTGTTATCTGTAGTAACCGAGGATTTAACAAACCCAAGTCCTAACACGTCAACAATCCATTTCTGGTGAAACCAAAGGAGAAAAGCCCTTGAACCTCTATTATAGATTAATATTCGAATGGGTTAGTGCTATTCTGAATTCACTTTTGCAATTTCCAAAAAAAATAAAAATAAAATCTTATTTTTTTAAAGAGAAAATGATGAATGACGTTCGAATTCAATTGAGTAATAAATTTTTCACTTTTATGTTATGTAATATTTATAACTGGAAAATTGATTGCATATAGAGAAAGAAGACTGCAAATGAGAATCGATTACTCTAATATTTGTATTTTAATTCTCATGTGAAATTTATAAGTATGGGAAAATATTTATATTTTGTTACCATGGCAACCATTTCTCCTATCTTTTCTATGTAGTACAAGAGTAAAGTGGTCTACAGAAGATTTCAATGACAAAATGAGAATATACATTTTAAAGATAATCTAAAAAATAATTGATTTTTGAATTTAAAAAAAAAAAAATTGTTGAAGCGAATTTAGAGAAAAACGAAAAAAAACTGAAAAAGTGCATTAGTAAAGTACTAGTACTCTTTGGTCGATTTTATCCAAAAGCTTCGTGTCACCTCTCAGGGGGGGTACCTTATTTAAATATAAAATTTCAATCTCATAGCTCTTTTCGTTCTTGAGATATTTTGTTCACAGACAGACACCCCCCCACCCACATACTCACACACAGACAGATCATGTCGCGAAAAGCACTTTTTTGGATTCAGGGGACCTCGAAACGTGTAGATCCATCAAAATCTCGATATCGAATTTTTGACATGAATCCAATACTTTCTCTCTCTATATATTAACATATATATAGAGGTAAGAGAAATAGTAAAAAAAATTGTCTTTCCTGGCATACTTCGAGCACATTTTAAAAACAGAGATTTTTCTTGTTCTAACCCCTCTCGAGATAAAGAGGGACGCGGACCTCCGGGCAACCATCGAGACACTGAAGCCTACCTATTTTGGCTAACAGTTCGCTACAATCCTAAGATATTGAATATATTATCAATAAAAAAAAATTGAGGTTAAATTTTTCACCATATTTTAGGAATGGATCATGTACATGTTAGAAAGTAGAACCGTTGACTAATGCTCTTTGTATTTATGTAGTTTTCAATTTAGTGAATAAAATATTAAAAAGTGGAAGTGATTTTCTTGGGCCATCACCAAATTTTTTATTTATACATAAATTTAAATTAATTCAATCAGCCCTTATAAAAAATTTAAATTTTTTTTTTTCGAGCCCATATAATCACCTTTACCACACGTGTTATTTATTTAGTTCTATCCTCACCTGTTCTCAGCAACCTTAAAGCTTCTAAATAAGAATCTATTGGCTTGGCTTAAGCCCTTAATCTTTATCTCCTCGCTCTCTCTTTTTTTCTAGATATTTGACTGTCAATTAATAAAATTTCTCCAGAGGGGTGTTGTCCCTTTTCTCTGACTCTCATTTTGAAAGGGTCGATAGACGACGCTAACGCAAAGCAACGAACGAACCAACGCCAAAACCGGTTACCATGACAACCAATATTCCCCATATTCTCTTCACCTTAACAAGTGTCGATGCAATCATTATACCATACAACTTTGCTCAAACTGGCCTTTGACCAAGTGACAAACTTCTCTCTTTTGCCCAAATGAAATTGTATATATAAATATTGTTAGAGGGGGGCAGAAAGTTAGATGAAAAGCCAAATGTCAGAAGCCCTTTTAAAAGGGAGAAGAACTCAGCCTTTAATTTTGTAGAAATCGATTACTTTAAAAGGTATATTTTTTTAAAATATTTTATTAGAAATATGGACCGCCGCCCGCCTTCAGCGGGTCTAGGTCTTTGCGGGCTGCTCGGGATATGAATGACTCCTAGTTGCCTTTTTTAAAACCTTTTTGATCTTACTTGTTAGTATGAAAAATCCCACGTTAATATAAAAAATAATATTATTAATTATTATAAATATTTTTTCGCTCAGGGACCCACATCTTGTGGGTACGTGGATGGCGACCACGAGCTGCCCGAGCTGGGACAGGCAGTCCTTCAGTTATTTCTATGTCTGTCTCTTCCTTACTCTTTTCAACACACGTCAGACCGTGCGACGGGCCGGCCTATTCTATTTCTTCAGGTCACAATAAAACCATAAAACCTATCTTGCAAATTTGCTATTGACTCTGAGCGTTGATTGAAAATCTTCCATTTTTTTCAAAGCTCTACCTAGAAAAAAAAAATTTCATAAACATACACCAAAAGCCTATATGGTAATGAATACATAAATTTCTTTTTATTTCTAATATCTTCATACATTTCCTATTGGAGAAATTGTAACTTCAACAATTAATAACTCAAAATGTTATAAGAATATCGGGATGAAGATAATTTTTCTGTTATTCCTAGAAGGTTCTCTTTAAACTTATAAAGTTTGGTTTCGAAGTTTTTTTTTTTATAAAAAAAAAAAAAAAACCATTCACACTCACACTCACACACACACTTCACACAGTCTTTTCGGCAACTTGGGCCATATAAGACATTTACGATAACCGTTATTGATTTAATATACATATATGGGGTCCAGGCATTCTTATTTGGTATCCAATTGTCTTAAATAAAATCATCGGACTGCCTAGGGTCCGAACCCGCGACGTTTGGTATACGAGGTTAGCACGCTACCCTCTACACCAAGCCCCGAGGGCTGGTTTCGAAGTTGCCCAAATAGAGCACAAACTGACAGACAGACGAATATTAGCGAATTATATAATAGATAAAGCGAGGGAAAGCCTTTGTTATATTTTTTGTCCCATATTTTTATGAAGTAAAATGTAATTTCAGACACATTTTTAAACACTAATTTTAAAAAATTATGATAATGAATATTTTTTTAATCTATAAAATTAAAAAAAAAAATTATTTTCGAAAAATTTCTAATGAATTTAAAATAGCCTAAAATCCTATTAAAAATTAGACCTAACTCAGTAACATCTTGGTTTTAATAAATAAAAAAAATTTAGAAATTACTTTCTACAAAAAAATCTCATTGAATTTAATTCCGAAAAAATAAAATAAAATCTCAGATAAAAATGAATTCAATTTTTTTTTTTTTCATTCTTCATTTTCTTCGATTATTATTTCGCAATTCAATCGTTCCAATAATTTTCCATTTTTCTTTATCTTATATAAGAAACAAAGAAAAGATCAAAATCTATTCCTTTTTATTAAGTCAAGTGAGGCAGGGATTTTTTTTTTATTATTGCCAGACTTGAAAATTGATCCTTAAAATACTTACTACATTAAACATGAATTGGGTTCACAAAAAAAAAAAAAAAAATTGGGAATATAGACACACTGTCAGGTAGGAACAAAATGGAATTGTGGTTAAAGGGGAGAACGAAAGGACTTCTTATATATCATAGGGCCGAGGGGGAGGACTCAATTACTACCCTGAATAGAGGGAACTTATTTAGGAGAGGAATTGAAATAATTTTTATCTAATGATGTAAGAGAGGAGTCCTGTCCTTTCATTCTAAATAAATGTGGCTGCTTTTGATAGAGTTCCATATTTATATAAAAAATCTTATATATCAGAAAAAAGGACTGGAAAGGACTAAAGACGTTCATTTATTTCTCCTTAGAAATTTTTTCTTTTTTATTTAAGAAAAACGTTTTTAAAATTAGGAGAATATTTTCAAGTTTTCCCAATATTTGTGCTATGTATTATGCTTTGCTTCAGGTATTAAAGTATTTTTATTTAATTAATAAAATAGCTCTTTAATTATAAAGACAAAATAATCCCATTGAACATTTTTTTAATTAAAAATAAATATACAAGGCTTTTTATATTCAACAGAAAATCTTTGCCAGACCAATAAAATGTCGCAACCAAATTTATTTCTTAACTCATATTCGGATATCTTAGACTAGTGGTTTCCAAACTTTATGTTACAACGCCTCCCTTAAAAATATTTAATCGTATGACGCCCCCCCCCCCCGATTTTATAAAAAATTTTTAATGCTAAAAAATATAATTTTTTTTTTTTTATAAAAAACACTCATACTTTTTTCTCATTCACACTCACTTTTACACACCCATAGACATAGATTTTATTTAAGCCATTTGGTATCCAAATGGCTTAAATAAAATCATCGGACTGCCTGGGATCCGAACCCGCGACTTTTGGTATATGAGGTTAGCACGCTAACCCCTACACCAAGCCCCGAGGGCAAAATATAAATTTATATAAAAATATTTTTTTTATTTATTCTTATTTATAAAATTAGCAATCATTTGAAAAATCGCGCCATTCCTTAGAATAGCCCGCGGCTCCTTTGGGAGGAATGCCTCACAGTTTGGAAAACGTTGTCTTGGACTGTTAAGATCGAGTTTATATTTTTTTTTAATTAATTGGTAGCCAATATAATTTAGAATAATTGTATTGTCCAGGATGGGAAAAATCTCCTGACTTCCAAAGCAAAAGATAATTGCCATAAAGCGAATTTGATCGAAAATCTGGATTCAAAAAACATAACAAAAACTAAATTTGTCTTAGAATTTCCCTTAATCAATTTTTTTATTTGCACCTTTATTGGTCGTCTTAATATTTTGTTGTAAAGAAGCGCCATTTTTTATTATCTTCTTTGTGTTCTGATTATATTACTTACAGAACACAGGCCTATTTTACTTTGAATATGGAGATATATATTTTTTAAAAGGAAAAATAAAATTTTTTTCTTTCTCTCATTTTTTTTACATCTCACTTCGTCAAATTGAATTATACTCATAAAATATATAATAATAAATTTAATATTTCCTTTTTCCAAAAAAAATTTAATTTGACGATTTGAATGCTTTACCTAACTCTATTATATTATTTAACATTGGTGAGATTTTTTATATAAAAACTGCTATTTATAGAAAAAGGTTTCCAAATACCTTAGAAAAAATAATAATATTATTATTATTATTATTATTTTTTTTTTTTTTTTTTTTTTTTGTAAAGAAATTTTGGAAATCATTAAACAAATAAGATTCTTAAGATGATTTCATTAAAATCGACTCAACGTATTGAATTTTTTACTCCCGAGCTTCCCTAGTTGGAAAAACTTTTTAAAAGATATATAATGTATATACAAATCGAATGAGAGCTTCCTCTTTTTCTAAACTTTTAATTTGATTTCGGCTGAAGTTTTTATTGAAAAGACCTTTGCTTTTTGATTCGATTTTATAGTAGTAAAGTTGCTATGTAGACACATTGAATGACCAAATGGCATTTTTCTTTTATATATTTAAAAAAATTTCACCAATATTTGGATTTTTTAAAAAATTTCTTACCACTTTGTAAATTATGAGTGTTGCTTGCCAGGAAATTAGGCAACAAAATTACAAACTCATTAATTCATTTTCATTTTTTTGACCAACCATCCGTCTAAGGCGAAGAAGCTGCTAAGTCAATTTGAATTCATTTTCATTTCATTTTTATTTTGAATGGCCTTAGACAAGTGTCCATTTGGCCAGTTTTCAAAACTCATTAAATAATTGTTTAATTCAGCGAATCTGAAAGAATCTAGATTACAGTTTATTTATATATCAGCTGGTGACAGGTTATTGTCACCATCTAGGTCTATTCACAAAGTAGATTAAAATTATAAACTAATATTATCTTTTTTTAATTTCTTGTTTTTTTTTTTTTTTTTCTTAAGTGGAACTTCTTTGCCTACAGTAGTAAGTTCGATTTCTGGACCTCAAAGTGAAACGGTGCATCTCATCCACTCCGTTGAGCTAATGAGGAGTGGCGCTCTAAAAGTCCAGCAAATTTGGATATTTTTTACTGTTAATCGAGGACAAGAAAAAGACTCAATGAATAGGAATTTTGAGTGGAAGTTTCACTTCTCTATGTGTTATATGAATACACCTTTTTCACCTATAAATATAATACAGACACATACACTCCCTGAGGAGACGCATAAAAAGCGCACTTTATACTTTTTCATTATGCAGTCCTCTCTATTCAATTCACTTGATCAAATTTCGCACCAGCTGGTATCTTGCATCTTTTTAATGTTTATTTTTCCCATCTGAATGAGAGTGGGGCGTCAGCAGCACATGGCGACGCCTTTTTTCCAAATGGAATCGGAGGTGAGGATGTCTTCTGACCTATGGACTCATGGGGCCTTAAAGAGTCCCCCCCCCCAAATGGGAATCTCCTTGTTCAGAGAGATTCCCCCTCAGGAGAGAAAACGAGAAAAGTATTGAGTTGTTTGAGATCTCTTCCTCTCTCTCTCTTCTTACTTTCAAATGTTTATACTTTTTCCATCTCCCTTCTCCATCCTATCTAAGTGTTTATTTTAGTTTGGGAATTTAGTTTCGTGCTTGAATAAAAGACAACGTTTTGATTGCTATCTAAATGTTTCAATAAATCTTCCTCTTTCTCTCCCTCTATATCTATTTTATCTTAATTTAAAAGCACTTTTTTAATTATTTATTTTATTTATTTAATGAAATAAAGTTTTGCTGTTTTGCTTTTATATATAAAAAAAAATTATTTTAACGAGCTTGATGCTTATTTTTTGGGGCGTTAGAAAATATAAGAGATAAATCTCGTTATCATTTCACTTTGAAGAAATCAAGCAAACAAATATATACATAGAAAGACGCACAAAAAAAAAACGATTTTATCTTATTTGTACCTTCTGAGAAAAAAAAAATAACGAGGAATATTGATTGATTCTTAGGGTTTTAAAATCTCAGGAGATGATCCCAAGAATATGAGTTACCTAAACTAAAGGGTCATTCAAGTGTTAGGTAAGCAAATCCTTGCCTTTTTGAAACCGCTTCCACCTCTCCTCGAATAATAAGCAAATCGTCGCCTACGTAAGCATTTTTTGAGGGAAATCTTTACGTAGAGTCGATAAAATCATTTGTTATCAGCAAAAAGCTTATATCCGTTCCACCCCTAAGCTGATTGCCTAATGAGCCACTGGTCAAAGGCTTCTTGAATGTCTTAAACGCCTTTCATTCAAATCTATTTTTATTTATGATTATTTGGCCATCAGGCATAACAAGGTTGTTTTCAGAATATTTCTATAAATCATAAGAATATTCCAGATAGGCTATCTACCAAAGAGAAATAATATCTTCTTATTTTAAATGGAAGAATAATGTTATAAATGAGGCAGTCACTCCACAATCAATTATTAAATTCTTTACAATAAATAATTTTAATATCTACGAATGTTCTGCAATTTGTTTTTCGTGATTTTATAGATGATTTATTTATTTTTTTTTTTTTTCATTATCAAGAATTTTGCAAAAATCTCCGCACCTCCAAAAAAATTTGTTCTCTAGGTCTTCCCCTGGATGAGTTAGATATCTGCAGAAAATTCTTTTCAAATTTTTGCTTCTTATTTTTTAGAATGTTATAAAATATTTTAAAAAATAGTTCGATTTGATTATCCTGCGTATACCCAGTGGCGTATCCAAGGGGGGCTACAGCTCCCTCAGCCCCCTCCCCCGAATCCCAAAATATCTAGAGTTTTTGCACAAAATATTTCAGGACTGTTTAGGTGATTTAAAAATGTTTCTAGATACATAAAATTTAAAAAAAAATTCCGAGGGAGAACCCCGCCCCCCCCCCCTCCGAATACGCATCAGAACCCCCCACCCAATGCAACATATACACGGAACACAAGGGAGGCATCGTCCCAGCATCCCTATGCTGTTCATCTCTCAACTAACAGAACTAGTCAATTCCAACCTTTCTTTGTCCCCATGACCTCCCGTGATTGGAACAAGCTCCCTGCGTCTATCTTCCCCAAAATCTACAATCTTCAGACTTTCAAGTCTAATATCAACAGGCATCTTCTCAGTTCCCGCAGTTGAGTTCCCCTTTTATGCTTCTCTTCTTCTTTTGTTTTTATTTTCTTCCTGGCTGCATGTGACCTCTGGTCATTATAGGTCTTCTGACGTTATACACCAATTCCAAAAAAAAAAAACTCCAGGATTCGTCAGTGATCTAACGATTTCGATTCCCATATTCATCAAATCACCTGGATCTTCATATTGATCTTCCCCTAATTATTGAAGTTTCTGCTTATATTCAAAACGAGAAATCTGCAAAATTAAAAAAAAAGTTAATCTTATTTCCAAATATTATATTAAAGTTAGCTAATTTAGAAAAGTGCTAGTATATTTTGATTATTAAAACTTTCAAAGCCATTTCTATAAATCTCACTAAGAAATTAGAGAGCTCTGCAACAGCAGGACGACGACGAGAATGTTCGCAAATGATCCCACCACTTATTGTCTAATGTATTGGCGAAAGAGAAAGAGAAAGTACTGTGCAGGGAGAAGGGCATCTGCCTTTCCCCCCCTCTCCTTTACTTCCTTTCCATGGTGGCTAATGATATGTTAGCAGAGCAGTAGAATCCAATTTAAATAGGGGAGTTCAATCCCCAATCCCACACCAATTCACCCTAAAACATTATTTATACCTGAAATCATCAGAAACGTCTTCCGCCTCGCCAACAGCCCTTTGAACCCCGCAAAAATAACCAATCGTTGGAGGAAATAAAGGAATTTTATGGAAATGCTCTCTTCTTTTATACATTTATTATTTTTGATCTTAGCAGCCTAGCAGACGTACAAACTTGAAAAAAAATTTCTTAAAGTGATAATAAAAATTTATATTAACTTCATTTATTGATCTTTTTTTTTAGAATGAATAAAAATGAAGATAAAAGATTCGTGGGTTTATGGAAAATGGTTATAAAATAAGAAAAAAAAAGTTGAATTAAATGTTAATCTGGTCTGATATGACCATCAAGTCCTTTTTTATATATACATAAAATTCAAAAATCTTTTTAAAATGTAATTTAAAAGAAATATTTTACTTTATGATTCAAATTTAGATGATAATTATTTGGTGACGAAGGAAATCATTTTTAATTTAAACGCAACCATTAAGGCGCCAAAGTAAATTCATTAGAGTTAGTTTGGTTGCCTATCTACCAGTGAACTAATTTATGCGCCTCATGATTTTTCAAATCACGGAGGAGTGCCTATAAAATGGTTCACCACAATCCTTTCATTTGCTTTAAAATTAAATGTTTTTTTCGGCATCTTAGGCTATATAGATTCTAACGACACTCAAATTATTTATCATATATAGCCCTATTAAAAAAAAAAAAAAAACATTGTGTGGTTTTATGAAACCACGATGCAAGTGAAACTTTTTTCGGATCGTATGCGTTTAACTGAAAATTTTCAGAAAATTATTCAATTAAGGGTATTAAAATCGCGTTTTTAATCTTAACTTAATAATTGGAAAATGATGAATGATAATGGTAAATCAATACAGGCATATTAAAAACTGTGAACGATATTTATTTGGTAACTAGCCGCGCCGTCCACCGAAGGCGGACGGCGCGTCTAGCCAGGGGGCTTCGCCTCCCTGTACCCCCCACCAGCTGGCTCGGGCCCGCCTGCGGCGGACCCTCGCCTTTTCGTAATTATGGGAAACTGGCTGGCTCGGGATCATTTTAAATTATTTTAAAAATTATATTTTATCAATTTAAAAATTGAATTATTAAATCTCACAATTATTTTTTTATAATTCCTTATATATATTAAATTTCAACTTTTTTTTTTTATTATATTACAAACCAATCCATCTATCACAATAATTATGAATAATCTCATTTTATTAAATTGACACCCATTTTTTATTATAATTATAATTCAGTTATACCTATAGTAGGGGAGCCCAAGAGGGGATTTCGTAAGTGACTCGAGCTCGGCAGATTAATATTAGGGGAGAATCTTTGTACTATGTTAAGTACTTTTACCAAGTATGGTCCCTCAATATAGTGTCGAACGTCTAGGACAGTCGATCAGATTAGTAAAAAAAAAATCGATCCTCAAAAAAACTCGAGCGCGTCAGATTTAAACAAAAAAAGTTAATTACATGCAGAAAACATAATCCCTTCAATAATCTGACGATTTGAGCGTGACCTAAAAATTTGAGCGAATCACCAATCTGCAAAAAAAAATCGATACCTTGAAATGTTCGAGCGCAAATGTAGTTTTTTTTATTTCAAAGAAAATAGTTTAAAATTTATAGAAATAGCATAATCTGCCGATTATCGTAAGCCGAAGCATCAAAAACTATCCCAAGAGTGTAGTATGTACAACTATTGAGAATAATGAATTTTCCGCTCGACCCTATTTTTGTCGTCACGGCTTGTGACGTCATAACTTGTAGCGTCATGGCCTTTGACGTCACCGCTTGTAACGCGACATGCTGATAGAGAAACGAAAAAATTTGTATCGATCAAAATAAAGTTTCACTTTAAAAAGTAAACATGCTTTAATATTCAGATTTTCAGAAGGCGCACCCAGGAGATTGAGGCTTCAAACTCCCCCCCCCCCCCCACTCCAGAAAAGAGAAAAAGTAGTCCCTATGGTGATCAGAGATCTTATTTTTGGGCTAAATTTAATTTGAGTATAAAATTTGAGTATCAAAAGATTGTCAGTTTTTGACTTATTTGTTATCCAACACAAATATACACAAACGTGTATATCCATGAATATCTCGACATGTAATTTTTGACATGAATCCAATACTTTCTTTCTCTATATATATTACTATACATAGGTAAGAGAATATAAAAATTAATTAAATTATTCTTTTTAGGTGAAAAAGAAATATAAATCTTTTTCTTTTTAAACACTCACACTTTTCTCATTCACACTCACACTCACATTCAAACTGTTTTTTCGGTAACTTAGGCCATATAAGACATTTACTATATCCGTTATTGATTAATATACATATATTGGGGGTCCAGGCATTTCTATTTAAGCCATTTGGTATCCAAAATAAAATCATCGGACTGCCTGGGGTTCGAACCCGCGACGTTCAGTATAGAAGGTAGGCACGCTACCAACTAGACCAAGCCCCGAGAGCATTTTTTTCCTTTTACAAAAAATTCCCAAAAGAAATAAACAAATTGAAGTCAATCCCCCTTCCATACACGCAGACACAAATTCATAATTTATTTGATTTCATTTTTAAATTATAATTAAAATGAGTTTCGCAATTAAAATACACACCGTAACGTTTTTTTTTTTTTTTTATTTATATAACTTAATAAAAGACAAAAAAATGATTTTTTTGACTTGATAGGACCAAGACCTGCTAATTTTAAAATAAATTAAAAGAACATTTCAACTTTTTTTTTTTATTTACTTAAAGCATACAAAAGAAAGAAAAAGAAAAGAGAGAGTAAACATATTTTTTTTTTAATTATATCACCTAAAGCTAATTAAGTTGAAAAGAAAATGAAGAAACGAGAGAGAGAGAGAGAGAGAGAGAGATGAGGTGTTGGTCCATCGTGAGAGAGAGAGAATTGATTAAGTTGCCCCTCCTCAGTTGGAATATTTGCTCCACTAACGAACGTCAAGGGCTACACACACCTCTACCTCTCTCTCTCTCTCTCTCTCTCTCCCTCCCGTTGATTAAAACGAGAAAAAGAAGAAAACAAACATCAAATCAGTCAGTCAGTCAATCTAAATATTGAATATAAAAAATCGCCAGCCATTTCTCTCTTTCTATTTACCTACATTTTCATATCAGAATAAGAACGAAAGATCTTTGACATCAAATAAAATTAATTCACACAGTGGATAAATCCTCTTCGTTTAATCAAATATATATTTGTATTTCCTCCTTTCTTGATCCTAAAATTTTCTTAGTAATTAATTAAAATTTTACTAAATAGTCCAGTCGATGAAAAATAGGAGGGTTTAGGGAAAGTATTCCGAAGTTAAAGGAAATTTTACAGGTTTTTTGGGGGTACTCTAAGATATCTATCCCAAGTTTTCAACCTCGACCCTGTGTTAACTTGGGGAAGGGGAAGGGGGTAAAAACCTGAAAAATTTCGCTTATTTCTCGTAAACCAAGCATATATTTCGGGCATCATAGCACAATACATATTTGCTATACCCAATATTAACCAAGATACCACCGTTCAAAGTTTGATAAAATTTTGCATTTTAAATTTGTCTAACTTTGACCGGTCGTATATTGGTTAATATTGTATCTACAAATTGTTTTTATGTACCAAATTTTAGCAAATTTAATGCTCTATAACTTTGTATAGAATTTTAGTTTGACCCAAGGGCCAGAGGAGTTTCGGGTAATCTGGTGTGACTGATAGCACAGCGACGATTATTTCCATCAACATTCCTCGACATCGAATTTTTGACATGATCGCAATATTTCATATATAGGAGAAAGTAAAAATATATATACAAAACAAATTTTTAAGTAGCCCCTGGGCTTGGTGTAGTTGGTAGCGTGCCTACCAACTATACCGAATGTCGCGGGTTCGGACCCCAAGCAGTCCGATGTTTTTATTTAAGTCATTTGGATACAGTAGCGGATCCAGAGGTGTTTCTCGGGGGGGGGGGGGGGTAATCTGGAGTGACTGGTCGCACAGCACACATTTTTTTTCTTAATTTCGGTAATTTAAAGGCGCATTCTGTACTTGTTTGCCAGAATATAAATACAAATCAAATTTTTAAGTATTAATTTTTAAAATTTTACATTAAAAATACATTTTTTTTTTCCGAAAAAAAAGTATTTTTTCAAATCTCAGGGGGGTAATTACCCCGTTTACCCCCCCCCCCCCTTGTATCCGCCCTTGTTTGGATACCAAATGGATTAAATAGATATGCCTGGACCCCAAATAGATATTATCATATTGAATATATAACGGTTTTCGTAAAGTCTTATATGGCCTAAGTTGCCGAAAAGACTGTGAATGTGTGAGTATAAGTGTGAATGTTTTTTGTACTAAAAAAATTTAAGTATAAATTTTTAAAATTTTATATTAAAAATAATTTAAAATTTCCAAGAAAAATATTTTTCAACTCTCGGGAGATGGGGAGGGGTAATTATCTCCTTTATTCATCCCCCTTGTATCCTCCCTTGGTGTGACCTTAATCAAAAGTTGTGTGAGTTTGGGGGAAAGGAGATTTATTCTCAAAGGTGATAAGAATCGCCATTGGCAGAAAAACTCTTTGGCATGCCATTTAATTTCTTCTTACTTTTTTTTTAATTTTTTGTAATCAATAAAAAAATATTTTTTATAAAAACATAACCCCAAAATAATAAATTAACATAGCTTGCATACGCTTTAAACAGGGTGTCCGAAAAAGACTCCCTAGTTTTAGAAAACTGTTATTTTATGTAAAATATTCATATTCCAGTGACTAATACATTAAATGAAAGGTGACTTAATAAAGTTTTTTTTTTACCACTAGTACACCTCGATATGCGATCCCTTTGTAGCCCGGCGTTTCCCAGCAAGATGGATGGGTAGAGGTGGCCCAATCGCATGGCCTCCAAGAAGCCCAGACATAACACCTTTGGATTTTTTCCTGTGGGGTTATGTCAAGAACTCTGTGTATGCATATAAGATACGTAATATTCACCATCTTCGTTAGAGAATCTTAGCGGCAGTAGCATCGGTCACACCTGATATGTTAACTAATACCTGGAGGGAGATTGAATACCGCTTGGATATCTGCCGGGCTACAAATGGATCGCATATCGAGGTGTACTAGTGGTAAAAAAAACTTAATTAAGTCACCTTTCATTTAATGTATTATATTAGTCACTGGAATATGTGTATTTTACATTAAATAACAGTTTCTTAAAACTGGGGAGTTCTTTTTCGGACAACATGTATATCATATTCCATGTTCCAAAACAGCAATGATATCGAAACATAAAAGAAAGAATTTTTTCTTTTTTTAATAAACTCCTAATCCATATTTTATAGTGATCTATTCTTATTCTCTCTTCTAATCTTTCATTTGCCCACATACAGTAGATAATTTGAATGACACAAACAGATGACTATATATAATCTATATCTCTACTCGGTAATGTTCTCGAATTAATTCCTCTCAATTAATACATCTGTAAACCAATTAATCAAATTGTAAATGGATAATTTTGTATATTAAGAGGCTGTCACTTAATATCGAATTTCACAAGCCCCTCTTTTCTAATTTAATGTATTTCTATCAACATGAAACGCCTTGGAATGCACCTTATGTCTTCTTCTGTCTGTTGCTCCTGCTTCTCTTAGCGCAGCGGGTTAATATCACCGACCTGTCATGTGATTAATTTTCTCTCTCTCTCGCTCTCTCAAACAGATATATAGATCTATAGAAAGGACCTTTGCCAGGCCTTAAACTTGTGATGGATAGTTCAAACAAACACACATACACAATTCCATTTTCGCAGACACACAGACTAAGACTTGTTGAGCCGGCAAATTAGCGCTAAACCTCCAACACACACACACACACACACACACATACATGAACACTCTCATCTCTCTCTTTACCCTTCTCTTCTTCTTCTTCTTCTGGTAACGCCCTTTTGGCAAAGGAAAATAAAATAAATTTCAACACATTCCCTTCTCTTGTTTATTTTACTTTTAATGTTATATAAATCACAGAGAGCTTATGTTGAAAAAAAGAATGTTGTCATTAGTTAAAAAAAAAAATTATATACGAGTATAAGAGTAATTTTAATATAATAATAAAATATATATAGGCCTGCTATCATATTACCTTCATACAGAAAGGAATTCATTAATTACCATTATAATACTTGTTTTGAAAGTGGAATTTGCAATTTCTATTTTGTTAGGTTCGCTTTTTACTTTCTCTTGCCTATATGTATATGTTAAATAATAGAAAGTATTGGATTCATGTCAAAAATTCGATGTCGAGATTTTGATGGATATACACGTTTTAAGGTCCCCTGAATCTAAAAAAGTGGTTTTCGCGACATTATCTTTCTGTGTATGTGTGTGTGTGTCTGTCTGTTTGTCTGGGTTCAATTTAAAGCATGAAGGAATTGAGCTAGGAGGTTGAAATTTTATATTTAAGTTAGGTACACCCCTGGGACTTGACACGAAACTTTTAAACAAAATCGGCCAAAGAGTACTAGTTCTTTACTGAGGTACTTTTTCAGTTTTCGATTTTCTCAAAATTCGCTCCAATGATTTTGATTAAAATTCAAAAAACAATTATTTTTTAGGCGCTCTTTAAAATGTTTATTCTCATTTTGCTCTTGAAATCTTTTGAAGACCATTTTACTCTTGTATTTCATAGGAAAGAGGAGAAATGGTTGCCATGGTGACAAAATATATTTTCCAAATAAATTTCACATCTTGAATTCTAATATATCGGTGGAAACTAAATATATGTCGACACGAACAGTCTTATCGGTATCTTAGGACTTTATACGAAAACCGTTTGGTATCCAAATGGCTTAAATAAAATAAAATCATTAAACTGACTAGGGATGGCCTGTACCCGCAACCCTTGGTATAGAGGGCAGGCCTACTACCAACTACAGCAAGCCCGAAGGCTTAAGAAAGTTAAGTTTATAGCCTATTAATAAAAAAAAATAATTTTTAAAAAGAGAATCCCTCTAAGCCAGAAGTTTCCAAACTTTTTTATATAGTTCTGTGTACTTCTGCCTTAGTCAAAACAATGGCCTATCTATCTAATAATGCTGCAACTGTAGCAAAGCTGCGGCATATTTTGGAAGTCGAGATATTTACTGTAGGTCTTTTATTAATAAATATATTAATAGTTTTTATAAAATAAAACTTTTGTTATTTTTCACCGTGTTTTTAATTAAGTGAGGGAGAACTCGCTCGGCAATCAGTGCAATTCTTTAATTAATTTTTTACAGTGCCGGTTGAGATGTTAATAATTTATTGCTCACAAATGTGATTAGCGGAAAAATTACTTCCTCTTTGTATTCATCCCTTTTTCCGATTTCCCTTGAAGCATTAATCAATTCCAACAACAACAACAATAGCTATTTTTGTTTAGCTAAGGTTGAACTCATTTTCCGGATGCCATTAGTTTTGTTGTTGCCCTTGGGTTCGTCCTCCTCTTCGTCCTCCCCCTCCTCCTCCTCTTCTTCTTCTTCTTATTCATCCCCTCCCTTGAGGATTTCTTTTCGACTTCTATCTACAATAAGGTTTGCACTTTGAATGTTCTTTTTAACGTTTGTCGCTTTCGCCACTTCCTTTATATTAAATGGAATTAATTTCTGGTCGGAAGGGATACCCCACCATTTAGGTGTCATCGTCCACGTCGTTGTCCGGGGTTTTATCGGGTCGTCGTTGTGACTCGAGAGCCGTTTTAATGAAAATCTTCCTTCCCTATAAAAATGTGCATGGCATCGCCTTTTATTCCATCAACGGAGAGGGAGGTCCCATTTCTATTTTATTTTTGTTTTATATTAAATGCCTCTTTCATTTTTATTAAACATTTCGATAAGAGTGAATTTTCTTTTATTATAGTAGGATATATAGTTATGAGCTAAATAAGAAATAAACTGTAATAAGTTTTCTTCACTGATTTTTGAATTTTTTTTCTCGGAATCGATTAATCATTTCTGAAAGTCGACTTTTCGACTTTCAAGTTGACTTTTTAAAAACTCTACAATTCGTTCTTAGGACATGAATCCAATACTTTCTCTCTATATATATATTACATATTAACATAGGTAAGAGAAAGTAATACTGTGAAATTAAATAAAATCTCAGAATTTCCCTTATAGCGACCAAAGGGTCCGAATATCATTCAAAGTTGAATATTAATTAAGAACATTGTAATATAAGTTGGTTTATTTGATCTGTCAATTGTTAAAATTTAATGATTACTCTTCTCTTTATGTTCATTTATTTATTTCTTTGCTTACAGCAACCAGAGAAAAAAAATTTCATTTTCATTGTAATATAATAAGAGAAATTCGATTCTATTCAGCGCGTGTGTGAGATTTGATTTTAATTATGATAAAGGCCATTTTCACGGTGATAACCTTTTATATTTTCAACTGTGCTAATAAGCTGTTTGTTTTGCAAATACCCTACTATTTTTGCATTCAGAATAAACATTTTATATAAAAATAAACATTTTATATAAAAAGAACGGATTAAAATTTAAAGTATTTATTATAAAATAAATAAATAAAGAAGCAAACTTATTTTTTCGGGTTGAATTCGAAAGATCAAAGAAACTAATTAAATTTTAAAGAGAAAACATTTTTTTCTTCACCCTAGTCTGATATTTATACGGGGTCGGAAGTTTAATTTTAAAGGGGGACACGGCCCAGAGAGAGTAGAAACAAACTGGCCCTTTTACAGCAGAGTTTCCCAACTCAATTTAATCCACGGACCACTTTAAAAAATTCTTAAAATATTCGGGAGTATTTCTTCGATGTTTCGGGGGGGGGGGGGGGACTCAGGGTTGCTCATAGATTCCAAATCCGTTGATTTTTTTGATAAAAAAAATTACACTCTACCTCAAAAAGTTTTTCTTCACTATCTCGGCCACCAAATGAGCTTTCGCAACGATTATGGACTCAAACTTTACAGGACATTTTACTCTTTTGGATACACCATACTACTCAATAAAATGAGATCATAGGATAAAAGAAAAAATCTGGTGTGACTGGTAGCACAGTACACAACTTTCTCTTACCTTCGGTAATCGAAAATTGTGTTCACACCAGATTTTTTTGAGTCGAGTACAAGAGTAAAGTGATCTTCAACCAATTTTGAGAGCAAAATGAGAATATACATTTGAAAGAGCATCTAAAAAATAATTGATTTTTGAATTTTAATCAAAAGTATTAGAGCGAATTTTGAGAAAATCGAAAAAAAACTTAAAAAGTACATCAGTAAAGTATTAGTACTCTTTGGCTGATTTTCTTCAAAAGCTTCCTCTCACGTGGGAGAGGGGTGCCTAACTTAAAAATAAAATTTCAATCTCCTAGCTCTTTTCGGTCTTGAGATATTTTGTTCCCAGACAAACAGACCATGTCGCGAAAACCACTTTTTCTGATTCAGGGGAACTCAAAACATCTATATCCATCCAAATATTGAGATCGAATTTTTGACATGAAACCAATACTTTCTCTCTATATATATTAACATATATAGAGGTAAGAGAAAGTAAAAATAGGCAAGTCTCATTTAAAGAAATAAACGGAAAGTCCGCCGACCACCAGTTTGGGAATCACCGTTTTAGAGAATATTAGAACTAGAAAGGATATAATTTTTTTTTTTTTAGTGAACAAACCACCCAAATGATTTTGGAATCAGGGGGATTCAATTTAGTGTTGCAACTTGTTATTGATATCCGACATATGAATCAATTTATTTCACTACGTGAGGATTGTGATGCTTGGTTTTAGCGTCAAAAACGATATCACTCCTGGTGAAGTTATAATGATCATTGTGGTTGGTCCAAATTGACAAAGCAGAAGTATTGAATTGAAGTTAAAATAAATTTCAATCCAAAATAGGCTTATTTCTTGTGGGAGTCACGACAAAATAAAGAAATTCAGTTTGTAAGATCGCCGCAAGCGCAATCCAGTGATACCAAAACAAGAATTTCTCCGTGAAAGTTTTCAGACACTTTTGTCAATTATTCCAGATATAGCCTATTCAGGTTACCATTTTTTTAAAATTTAAATTTTTTTAATGCCTTAATTTTTTGGTTTCATTTTTTTGAAACTTATTAACTTTGAGCTGGGAGAGAATGGTTTAAATGATGTTTTTTTTGTTTTGAGGATCTTATTTCAAAGTTATCTTAATGATTCTCTAGAAACCAAAGTATATTATTAAAACTTAAGTTTAGTTGATGGAATTTATTGAGTTAATGAGAGTCGGGGCTTGTAATTTTTCATTAGTTTTATTAATCTACCATCTTACCATGGTCAATGCTCTGCCGAATTAAAATCAATTATTCCACCCAATGCAACATATTCACGGAACACAAACAAGGGAGGCATCGTCCCAGCATCCCTATGCTGTTCAGATCACGACTAACAGAACTAGTCATTTCCAATCTTCCTTTGTCCCCATGACCTGGAACAAGCTCCCTGCGTCTATCTTCCCCAAAACCTACAATCTTCAGACTTTCAAGTCTAACCTCAACAGGCATCTTCTCAGTTCCCGCAGTTGAGTTCCCCTTTTGTTTTTATTTTTTCCCGGCTGCATGTGACCACTGGTCATTATATTAATAGGTCTTCGGACCTTATGCACCCATTCCAAAAAAAAAAAAAATTAATCTATCTGATTTGACTCTCAGTCCGAATTTGGAAGTCATCATCATGAAAGAGTCAAATTCGAGCTTGACTGCTTAACAAATCACGATTGTTACATGTATTACTACATGCATTGTACATTTTATGTACAATAAAATACTTTTTTGGCATTAATTATCGGGAATGCCAAAACAAAGGTATAGCTTATTCGGAACAATTCCGCGGTTTGCCTCTTTTTTGGGCTAATTTGACTGCCAAAAATGTCTTTTATGAGTAGACGTTAAGTAATCAGGCATTCAATTGATCTCAATGAGCCATCAATATTTAGGAATAATAATATTCAAATTATTTTTACTACTTTGGAATAAAATATAAAAAAGTTATTTATTTTATTATGCTTTATTTCCAATCGATAATGACAATAGCAAAAAGTGAGGGAATTTAAAATAAAAAAGCAACATTCGCTTGTTTTCGAATCCTATTAAGTTCAGCCCGGAGATTCCATCTCCGTCTTTGCTATTTTAAAGAAAGACTAATTAAAAATCTCTGGGACTTAATTACAACGAGACTAGAGAGTTTGAATTTCGCTAACGGCGACACACCCGTAAAATTAGTCTTAACAAATTTATTCCAACGTCGACGCTTTTTAGAAGAATCCCGTGGGAAAATTTACCCTTAAAGTCTGCATAATGATGTGCAAGAGAGAGAGAGAGAGTGAGTGTGTTTATTTAGTTTTATATATAAGTAAGCTCTCATAAAATTATTTATTTATTTTTGTTTATCCCTTGAGAAATGTTTTTGAGTTTTTCCTTCATTTAATTAAGGGCAAAAAACATTTTACAAGGTTGATAGGATAAAAACTTTGCTTAAATAAGGAAAATGTTTTTGCTTGTTAAGTAAGAAAGGAGTCAATAAAATAGTGCTGACAAGTTTCGAACGCCTCTTCCGGTCTTCTTCAGGACAATAGACATTGATAAATTGTTTTTATTATCTCTCCCTACTGTGGGCGTTAAGAAATAAAAATAAAATCTTCTTACATTGGCATCGGCCTATAATATATTAACAAGTGGTATCGCCCACAGATGGGACATATCAAATATTATATTGTCGTGGGACTTACATATGTTTAAAAAATTTCAAAGCTCTAGGTTAACTACAAGTGGTCGAATTTTTTATTGGCAGATATGTCGGAAAAACAGGAAAGCAAGTTTTAAAAGCGTTGTAATAATAATAATAATAATAAAAATCTGGTGTGACTGGTCGCACAACACACAACTTTCTCTTACCCTTCGGCAAGAGAAAGTTGTGTACTGTGCTTGTCACACCAGATTTTTTGTGTTGAGATATATTTAGTTTCCGACAGTAGGGTACATTTGAATTCTAATAGATGTAAAATTTATAAGTATGGGAAAATATTTATATTTTGTTACCATAGCATACATTCCTCTTTCCTATGAAGAGCAAGAGCATAGTGGTTCAATGGCAAAATGAGAATTTACATTTTAAAGAGAATCTAAAAAATAATTGATTTTTGAATTTAAAAAAAAAAATCGTTGGAGCAAATTTTGAGAAAATCAAAAAAAGTGAAAAAGTGCATCAGTAAAGTACTAGTACTCTTTGGTTGATTTTATTCAAAAGCTTGGTGTCACGTACCAGTGGGGTGCCTAACTTAAATATAAAATTTCAACCTCATAGCTCTTTTCCTTTTTGAGATATTTTGTTCACAGACAGACACACAGACAGACAGACCATGTCGCGAAATCCACTTTTTTTGGATTCAGGGGACCTCAAAACGTGTATATCCATCAAAATCTCGACATCGAATTTTTGACATGAATACAATACTTTCTCTCTCTATATATTAACATACTATATAGAGGTAAGAGAAAGTAAAAAAGAACTATTTACTATTTTTGTTTCAAGCTTTTGCTTTAAAAATTCAATTTTAATACAAACAAAACGAAATTGCAATCAATTCCAAATTTATTAACATTGAATTGAAATTAACTTTTGATTATTTTATTAATTTTTTTTTTTTTTGTTTCATCGAGTTGATTAATAATAAATGAAAAATATAGAGCCTTTTTCTAGAAAATACATTTTATTTATTTATAAAAATAATTAAAAATAAAAAATAAAATGCTTTTATGAATCCATAAAAGGCATTTAGTTTATATGCCCTAAAATACGCATTTTAGGGGGGGGGGGAATGGAATTTAATTATACTTATATAAAAGCTTATAGAGAGAGAGAGCTTCTTCCTATTAATGTAATATTTTTTTAATTGCTTATAACCATAGAGATAAAAAGAATTGATAAAAGTAATATCAAAAAATTTCCATAAAATTTCATAAAAAATAAAAAAAAGGGAGGTATATTCTTTTTTCATCTATTAAACAATCAATTTTCAATATTTTTAATGATGAAAGTATTTAAATGTTAGAGTAACGAGAGCGGCTTTTTGTAAAGGGGAGGAAACACAAATGTATGGAAAATTAAATTAAAAAATATATTATCTTTTTATATCGATTGTCTAAATTCTTGAAGGTGAACTATTGGTAAATAAATTTTTTATGAGGAACACAATATTTGAAAATTTTATATACCAGTTCCGCAAAGAAGTGGTGGAGAAATAAAAATTCCTTTTATTCTAGAGCAGTGGTTCCCAACCGGTGTGCCTCGGCACCCAAGGGTGCCGCGAAAATGCCTAAGGGGTGCCGCGAGATATTTAGATAAAAAAAAAATAAAATAAAGAGGCGGAAAAATAAAGTTTTGCTAAAAAAAAGGTCAAATGATTAAAATGGAAGCGGCAAAATTTCCCGTAGATCGGAAAAAAATTAATCTCTGCCAAAAAAAAGGTCAAATGATTTTCACGCAAGGGAAAAAAAATTTGCCCCAGGGTGGAAAAAAATTTCGAAAAAAAAGGAAGTGTGCCACTAGTGTGTAATATTATTCCCAACGCACCTTTGGGGTGCCGTGGACTTCAAAAGGTTGGGAAACGCTGTTCTAGAGGATTTATTAATTAAGACCGTTAAAAACGTTTCAAAGATAAATCGTTTCCTTCTTCAGGACTCTCTCTATGATGTTTCGGCTACTTTTTAGCAGTCTTAATTAATAGAAACATGAATTACCTCCATTCTTAAATTTCTCAGAGGGTAATTTTATAATAGAATGTTAAAAAGAGAGATTCATGATTAGTCTCTGGCTAACATAAAAATAGCCGGGGATCTGGCAACGGATTAGAGCAACAGTTACCCAATTCATTGCGAAATCTCGGATGGGTGACTCCGAGCGTGTTGAACGTCTCCCAGTAGCCATCGGTATATACATATAAATTAATGAATTATATTAATATAATCGTATCGTAAATGGCCTGGGCAGCCGAGGGGCAAAAAAAAACAGTGAATTATTATTACAATTTCAAAATATATAGGGCCTAATTGTGTAATGTCAGTCCGTCTGACCGCCTACCAAGCGCACTGTTTGGCCAACTTCCCGTTGGAATTTCGAATTAAAGTTTTGCACCCTTAGAAAAGGCGTTAGAAATAGTCCAGAAAAAATATTCGGGTCGCCTTTTGGGGAGGCTCAGATATTTTTAGAAATTCAGAATTTTTTTCCGCCCAGTCGATTTCAGGCGATGCGGCTAGTATTTATATAATAATGGAAGGTTTCAACATGAAACGGTTAATATATTGAGAGTCAGATTTGAAAAATATTCAGAAGTCGCAATGTTTTTAACATAAGTATATAACGAATTGTGGCTGTTGTATAATTAGATTAATGATATAAAGAGAATGCAGCCAATAATGTTTTTAACATAAAATTGAATATAAGAGATAACTAATTAAAATATGTATTTCCTTTCAAATTTATTTTAATAGGAATTCTCTTTAAAGTATTGATAGAACACTTCATTTAAGTTAGAAACCCAATTTGTTGCTAGTTTATGGATTATGGTGTATTTTTAAATTTCTCTTGTCCTTTTCGGCTGTAAATTGTTATAGTTAATACCGGTGGCAGCCCGGGGATGTTCCGCTCGCTTGTTTCTCGGGACCACCCATCCAAGATACAAATTGGCTTGCTGTTACATCATTAAGTTTGTTGTTATAAACAAAAATTGTTTAATTCAAATTATTAAAATAGAATTTTTTTTTTACACCTTCATCAAAGTTTTTTTTTTATTAAAACAAAAATTATGGGAGAAAAGAAATGAAATTTGATGGCTTAAAAACATTAAAAAAAAAAAAGTTTTAAAATAAAAATTGCTAAAAGTTTTAATTATTATTAAAGAGGTAAAAGAAAATTAATAAAAAAAAAAAATAACGAAAAATTGAATGTTAAAAAAAAAAGTTTGAAATTAAATATATAAATTTTATTTAAAATTTTGAGATAGTAATTTTTGAACAATTCAGAGAATTATTTATTTATTCTTTTGAATAAATAAATAATTCAAACATTTTAGATTTATACAAAAAAACAAACAAACATAGCAATGTTAACTTTTTTAATATATATGTCCCCCCCCCCCCCCCACGGATTGATTCTCGTTGGCAGTTGGAAATTCTTAAGAAACAAAATTAATTTGGTGATTGACTCATGCTAGGGGGTGGGAATGGGGAGAGGAGAGATGACTGCTCTCTCTCTCTCTCTCTCGAGGGGATGAGAGATTTTCTCTCAACTTCAACAGGCTTTAATTGAAATGCTTCGCTGTCTGCCTGCTTGGCCTACAACTTTGATGTGGTCTCTCTCTCTCTCTCTCTCTCTCTCTCTCTCTCTCTTATACAAGTTGAAATTTTCTTTTTCTTTTTTTTTTATTTCTTTTTCTTCATCACATTTTCGATAAATCAAACTTTTCTTTCTTTATGAAAAACCATTAATAAACTTTTTCAAGATAGCCAACAACGAATTCGAAATATTGAGGGATAAAAATAAAAATGTAAAGAATATTTTACAAATTTTATATCATTCACAAATAAATAAGATCTTTTAAAAGTTGTTATATTTAGAATTGCAATATTTTAGGCTACATGAAGTTCAATAATGATAATTCTTTTGAAGATAGATAAATATTAATAGTAATTAAAAAATCTGAATTAATCCTCTCGGTCAATCAGCTTTTTAACCAATTAATATGAATATATTTTTAATAGAGTGAAAATTATATATTCTAAATTCTGGGCTCTGCAACGTTATTCATCAAAGTTTATGAAAATAATATTCCAATAAATTTAATTTAATTTCGGAAAGTATAATATATTCGAGAAATCAAAAAATTGGGCTAGCGATCTAGAATAAAGGTAATCCCGCCCGCCACAAAAGCGTGGAGGTCCTGGTTCGAGTCTAAGAGCGCAATTTTGACCGATCACAATCCAAACTCATCAACCAAATGGACTTTATATTAAATGATATATTGACTGGCTATTGAGCCCTGATTAATTCTGAATCTGTTTTTTACTTTTTCTTACCTCTATATATATGTTAATATATAGAGAGAGAAAGTATTGGATTCATGTCAAAAATTCGATGTCGAGATTTTGATGGATCTTTACGTGTGTCTGTGGGTCTAACAAAATATCTCAAGAACGAAAAGAGCTAGGAGGTTGAAGTTTTATATTTAAGTTAGGCACCTCCCATGGGACGTGACACGAAGCTTTTGAACAAAATCGACCAAAGAGTACTAGTACTTTACTGATGCACTTTTTCAGTTTTTTTCGATTTTCTCAAAATTCGCTCCAACGATTTTTTTTTAAATTCAAAAATCAATTATTTTTTAGATTCTCAATAAAATGTATATTCTCATTTTGTGATTGAAATCTTCTGAAGACCACTTTACTCTTGTACTCCATAGAAAAGATAGGAGAAATGGTTGCCATGGTAACAAAATATAAATATTTTGCCATACTTATAAATTTTACATCTTGAAAATCGAATGTAACGTACTGTCGGAAACTAAATACATGTCGACACAAAAAATCTGGTGTGACAAGCACAGTACACAACTTTCGATTACCGAAGGTAAGAGAAAGTTGTGTGCTGTGCGCCAGTCACACCAGATTTTTTTTTTATAGGCTAACAATTTTGATCATCATTTGTGAATGAATTCTTTTTTTTTTAACCCTTTTCGGCTACAGGAGCCATTTAGGAGGGTTTATTTATTAATATATTTTTAAAATACAAAATATCGATGGCTAGTTGCTCGGGGTAACCAATCCAGAGCTTTCGCCGCGCTTGGCATCACTTAACCGCAACGATTGTGGTGTTTGTTGCTCTTTTCCGTTTGCCAGGCCTAGCTATGACTGAATTATTCTTTTACCCACTCTCTTTTTTGTTATTATCGGTGGCAAAGAATTGAACATAATGAAAATGAAAATATTAATATTATAAATGTCTGACCAAATTTGAATCTATCTTATTTCTATTTTTATTAAGATGATATACATTGTCAACTCACAGAGGACTTTCTTCCTTTCTGAACAGAAATGTCATCTGAGATATAAAAAAAATCTGGTGTGACTGTAGCAACTCTCTCTCTTACCTTCGTCACACGATTAAATATTTGTAAGGGAGGCGTTGTAACATAAAGTTTGGAAACCACTGGCCTAAAGTAAGACTCATTCTAGAGAATTATACTATGTGTAAAACCCAAAGGCGGATCCAAGGAAATTTTTCAGGGTTTTAATTTTTTTCTAACTAGACGCGAAGCTCACCGAAGGCGATAGCATTGTTAATTATTTTATTTATTAGGATTGGATAAGTGGTTGATAAATTGAAAAAAATGTTTTTTAAATTTATTTTAGCTAAATCGAAGCCAAATAAATAGAAAACATTCAAAAAATAGCGTTGATTATTATTTTGATTAGAGGGGATAAAGGGTTGATTATTTCAAATTATTTGTTTCTATCATTGGAATATTCCAAATCACTTGTTGACATTTTATTCCAGCTCTAAATATAGTTAGATTAGAGCAAAAGGTATTTTTTTACTTTTAATAAAAAGGGAATTGCTATGTCCATCTATTTATTCCTACACGAAGAGATAAGAGACAAGTTTCTCTCGTTCAGTCGAGAGCGTGGCCTGACGGCAGGCGCTGACCTCTGCTCTGTTTAAGTTGTGTTTTAAGTGAATAAAAGTGAATTATTAAAATAGTGTAACCCACCCTGACCACCGTCAGCGAACACACCCTCTTGAGAGTCTTATTAAAGGTAATTATTATGCATTTTATCGTTGAAAAAAAAAATGATAGAAACAAATAATTTGACTGCGAAAAACGAATCTTTTGAATATGAAATTAAATATTTTGTATTTCCGTAAGAGTAGAGGGAGAATATAAGCTGTTGAAAGGGGGAGGGGGAGTGGGGAGTAGGTGTCATTGAAAAAAAAATTTATTTTTTATTTTTTGTCTTTTTTTTTTAAACACACTTTTTCTCATTCACACTCACACTCACACACACATTCACACAGACTTTTCGGCATCTCAGGCCATTTAAGACTTTAGACGATAACCGTTGTAATTAATATATATATTGTGGGTTCAGGCATTTCTATTTAAGCCATCTGATATTCAAATGACTTAAATAAAATCATCGGACTGCCTGGGTCCGAACCCGCGACGTTTGGTATAGGAGGTAGGCACGCTACCTACTACGCCACACCCGGGGGCCTAATAATTGTTAAAATCTTCCAAAAATTTAATTTATATTCATAATTTTTCTCTCTTTTAAAACTTTTACCAATTTTTTTTTCTTTAGGATATCCCCGCCGATTTTTTTTTATATATTTATATAATAAAAAGGGAGAAAAATTGAACGATTACGAAAAAAAAAAAAAAAAAAAAACTGATTATATTCCTTTATTGATATAAAATCCCATTCTAATGGAATTTTTAAAACTAGCTTACACTTGTCAAAAATTTGATATACTTTGGATTAAAGGGGATAGAACCTGTGATATGAAATGGTTAGGGGAGGGAACCAAATAAATGTAAAAGTACTGGATGGGTGAGTTGAGTTTTTTTTTCTGATACATTTGGAATTTGTCAGGCTGTCAATTGAGTTAAGTATTAACAGGTGACGTGGTACTCTGGGGAGCTCGCTCACTCCACCCTCCTGTCATAGGTAATGTTTATCATGAGGAGATACCTTAAGATTTTTTTTTTTTCTTCTTAAGATTGATTTATTTTTGTTTTTCTTTTATTAAAAGGAAATGGGAAAACTCTAAATTCAATTTATAAGTAAAAAAATCTGGTGTGACTAGCGCACAGCACACAACTTTCTCTTACCTTCGGTAATCGAAAGTTGTGTTCTGTGCTTGTCACACCAGATTTTTTGTGTCGACATGTATTTAGTTCCCGGCAGTAGGGAATATTTGAATTCAGATGTAAAATTTATAAGTATGGGAAAATATTTATATTTTGTTACCATGGCAACCATTTCTCCTATCTTTCCTATGAAGCACAAGAGTAAAGTGTGCTGATTGAAAATTTGTTATAGCTGTAGTATTATGTTCAAGATGATAAGGAGTAAATCCCAAAGAAGAGTGCAGCCAAATTTATTTCATTTAATTTTAATAAAAATTCTTAATCACTTGCTGACGTTTCGGTTCGGGTTTGAACCATCATCGGAGCTGTGATTTTGTCTTTATGTTTTTATACAATACATTCAAACTATTATGGAGGCAGTACATAGGAGTAGGACGATACTTAGGCAATCGTCCTACTCCTATGTACTAGGCTCTATTTCCTGCCACTACACAAAGATATTTTGAGATTATATTCAACTATTTTTATATTATAATATTAATTTGCTCTATCCTTGCCTCCATAATAGTTTGAATGTATTGTATAAAAACATAAAGACAAAATCACAGCTCCGATGATGGTTCAAACCCGAACCGAAACGTCAGCAAGTGATTAAGAATTTTTTTTTAAATTAAATGAAATAAATTTGGCTGCACTCTTCTTTGGGATTTACTCCTTATCATCTTGAACAAAGTAAAGTGTGCTTCAAACAATTTTGAGGGCAAAACGAGAATATACATTTGAAAGAGCATCTAAAAAATAATTGATTTTTGAATTAAAAAAAATCGTTGGAGCAAATTTTGAGAAAATCGAAAAAAAACTGAAAAAGTACATCAATAAAGTACTAGTACCATTTGGCCGATTTTGATTAAAAGCTTATTTTCTCGGTCCCGGGGGGTGTTTAATTTAAATATAAAATTTCAGCCTCATAGCTCAATTCCTTCATGCTTAAAATTGAACACACACACAAGACAGACCATGTCGCGAAAACCACTTTTTTGGATTCAGGGGACCTCAAAACATGAAGATCCATCAAAATCTCGACATCGAATTTTTGACATGAATCCAATACTTTCTCTCTCTATATATTAACATATATATAGAGGTAAGAGAAAGTAAAAAAGTATTCTGTTGTATTAAATTGATACTAGAGATCGTAGGCATTAGTTGAAACGTGATAATATAGAGAATTTAAATAATGTGTTTCAAAAATGTTTTATTAACTTGATACGTACTTGGTGTGAGTTAATGAAACAATTTTTTCGGCACACCAAGTGTCGAAATACGTATCAAGTTAATAAAACAATTTTCAAACACATAATTTATATTCTATTGAAATAGTCAAAACTTTCGAACTCGAAATTTTGGATGTTCCTGAGTCTAAAAAGGATTTTGTGAACATGACAACTTAAGAAGGCAGAGTCTGATTGATAAATTATTGTATGTTCTTATACTAAAATTGTCTCAACTTTGGTCCCCGTATAAAAGAAGACTGGCAGACAGTGTAATTTCGATTCAATCCTCTAGCTATTGAGAATCATTTAGCAGAAAACAACATTTAGACGGAGATAACATTAAAGTACGAAATTTCTTGAATGTTTCAACTTCTGAATCGATTTTTAATTTTCATATATTATACTGTTTTTAATTTTTTTCTTCTGCCGTTTCTTTTTTTTTTTTTCTCAATTAATCAATATTTAGAATTACATAGTTGTTAATTAATTAATTAATAGGATTGGATTATTAGGCATCACTGTCGCTTTAATTTTTTTTAATTATAATGTTCGGGAAAATAATATTTATTCATAATTTGTTAACTAAATTATAACAATTTTCTTTTTGACAGACGTTTAAAAGCAAAGGATACAGGACTTCACTTGTTGGTGTTGTCTTTGCTTATCTAATGGGAAAATCCGAATAATATTGGGACGTGTGAATTGAATGTGAAGAACCAATGAAAGAAAGAGAGGGAGAATAGAATATTTATTTATTAATATTTTGAGGCTTCTCGTCAGGTACATCATCCATAGCAAATTATAATTAGGTAAAAAATAAACAGACAAAATACAGGAGTGGTAAAAAATTAATTATTTCAATTTTATTATAAAGACCTTCGGCCAAAAAATAAATACTTTCAGTTTATTTGTTAATATTTCGACCCCAGTGATATGAGAATTAAAATATTCATTCATTATAAAACTTGCATTCATGGAATGCTCAGCTATTTTAACGAATTGCAAAACATCTGTTGATTGTACTACTACTGAAGATGACAAACAATTAATTATTTGCTTTGATTTTATATTTCCGAAATTAATGTTTTATTTAAAAATAACTGATTATTTATAATTTAAATAGAATTTTACTCTAAGTATCTTTCGTCGATATAAGGTGGAGAGTCAAACAAATTTTAATTTATTGCAACTGATACAGAAATAGAGTTTCGAAGATCCAACTCTTCCATCTTCAGGCTGGAAATTAATAACTTACTATTATATTAATACAATAGTATTAATGAAGAAGGAGGAGTTGAATCTCCAAAACTATAATTCTGTATCAGTTGCAATAAATTAAAATTTGTTTTACTTTACGCCTTATAACAACGAAAGGTACTTGGAGTAAAATTCCTATTTAAATTATATATAGGCCTACGTATATATATAAATGTTTTATTACAAGTTCTCTTCAAAAAGCTGGTTTCAATACAAAATATATAGGCCTGTATATTTTTTATTGAAAATTTAATAAAGAATAATGCAGTAAGGAAAATAAAAATCCATTTTTGCTCGAGGTTTCAGTCGCAAGTCCCACCCTTCTTTGGGACTAGAAATTTCAACCTGACTAAATAATATATTTTGGTTATTTGTATGTATATTTTAAATATAATAAGTATCATTCAAAGTTTATATGGCCTAAGATGCAGTAAAGGCTTAAAAAAATTACGACTGAATTTAGGATGATTGGCCCCGAAAACAAGCGTGTCATCATCCAAAGATGGTTAATATGTAGAAAAATGTTGAATATTACTATTCTAAATATTTCAATTTAAACTTCTTATTTTAGATAAGACATTAAATAGAAAAAAAAGGAAGGAAATTTAAAGAATTGACCAATGGAAATAGAGGAAGGCCTGTCATCGGGTGCGCCACTTCCGGACTGGGGTGAGTGTTGCTCGTCATTAACGTCATCAACGCAGCTAATGACCCCCACCCTATAGTATATATATATGTGATGGCTATATTAAGCGGTCTGTGAAATTAATTGAAAATGGCTGGATCCGCTTGATGGCTCCGAAATGTTGTTGATTTTGTTTGGCCAAATTAAGGTTGCACGCAGCCAATCAACTCACTCACTCGCCTAACACTCAATATCCTTTCTTTTCTTTTCTTTTCTTGAGTCGTTAAGGCTGTCAGTAACAAAGTCCCATCCCTCCTCTGTCTTCTCCTCCGACTTATTCACGTAGTCATCAACTCCATGTTTTTTTTTTTATAAGTTTCATTCATAATTTACTAATCGATGACAACCAAGAAAAAGGATCTTTCATAAAAAAAAAAAAAAAAAAAAAACTGTGTGGTTTAACGCTTTTCATTTTCTATTATTATATCAATTAATAAAATAATGATAAATGATCTATCTATTTATACTAACACCAACCCAATTTTTCAAGCAAAATATAAATATAAACTTCTCGATTTTCCAGACCAACACAGCGCGACAAATTAATTTTATTCTTTTTTTTCTGTAAATTAAATAAATACCTAAGTAGTTAGGATGAAAAATAGATCCATTTAGTGAAAAAGAGTAAAATTTTTCGGTCTGAAATATACCTATATGCAGCGAAAAACAATAAGATCGAAAATTGACAGTCATTAAGGTACGCGTCTCGAGGTGCTAATTTTGAGAGATTCCAGTGGCCACAATTTTGAAGCTATCGACCTAAAATTTTTTTAAATTAAAGCTATTTAAAATATTTACAACTTATAGAAGCCCTTTTTTTGATTTTTGAAAAAATAATTTTTTTTTAGATTAATCGCATTAAATAAAAGATATTTTTAAAAAATTCTCTCTATATCTTATAGATAATTAAATTAGTAATCATTGTGTTAAAAAATAATCAATTTTTTACCCTTAATTAATTAGCTGGAAACTTTCAAATGAAATGGAATAATCCCCTGTATTCCTATGGGAAAAACTAACGCCATCTCTTGCCGCCTAGAGTAACTCGGTAGTCAATCGTCTTCTAACGGCTTTTCGAAACGCGCACCTTAATATATATCACTTATTTTGAAAGTTGTTGCCTATTGTTCTAGGGTTCGGGGTTTTCATCCCGTCACTTGCGAGAAAAATTTATATCAATTGAATTGGCTACTAACTAATTCATATAAATAGAGACGGGGTATAAATGGCCTCCGATGTCAAAAAAAAACCTTAAAAAAAATTTATTTTAAATTTCTGAAATTCCCATTAGACTGGCAATTAAATTTACAAATTGGGATTGTGTAATAAATAGATCTAAATATATAATTTGATTAATAATAGTCTAATTAATTAAAATGATTATTATGATTAATAATACTCTTTTTTATGTCATTTACAAACATGAAACACTAATCATTGAATCGTTTTAATTATTAATATCAACATCTGAGGAACATTAATTAAAATTAACCATATGATTCAAAATAACACTAAAGAGGAAATTTGTTATTCTTGAAACTTTACTTTTTACTTTCTCTATGTTATATATAGAAAGTATTGGATTCCTAAAATTAAGCTAATATTAAATAAATGTGATGTTTTTTAGTTGATATAATAAATAATAAATTATATATGCAAAATAGATCCCAAACAGTAATTAATTAATATTTATTAACTCAAATAGCCGAAAAAAGTAGGTACCGCCGGAATTTGAACTACAGATTTATTGATTTGTACTCAACATGCCCTACCACTTGAACACAGCACCGCACTCCGCTATTTGAGTTTATAAATATAATAGTAAATTGTAACAAATTTATGTTATAATCGGATATCAATCAAAGTAAAAGCCATTGTTTTCGACAAATTATTTGACATATTTGGATTAACTTAAGTTTAATTAAATTTTAAACATATTTTCTTTGAAACTGATCTACTGGAGCCGACAGATATGAATATAAAAAATAAAATCAATATATCTTTAGAGCAAGGTGATTTTTGTTTTGTTTAAGTTAATCTTTTATTTATATGTCTGGTATTGATTCGTGAGCGAATCGATGTGGTCCCCTGGCATCTGGCTGGGTTAGTCATCCCCTCGCCTGCCTATTTAATTATACGTTACCACTAATTAGTGTGGCAATTTTAGGGATTAAAAGATATTTCTTTAAAGCCATGTTAAAAAAAGCGATGTGGCCAGCATAAAACCGGACTGATTAAAATTCTACGAGAATTGAAATTATTGAATCTCGGTAATTATAAATATTCATAAAAGTAAATATATATTACAAATAAATCTTTTTTTTTTTTTTTTATTTGAAAGTTGAAAAAAAAAAATTCAAGATAATATTTCAAAAAAGACAGATCAAGTTAAATCATAAATATAAAAAAAAAAAGTTGATTTTCATATATTAATTTTTTTTTTTTTTTTACGAA
>JAKCPI010016505.1:0-50807 GCA_023213315.1 Euborellia annulipes | reverse complement strand
AACTCAGGGGTGGATTTAGGGTTTAAAATAAAAATAAAATAACAGTTTGGAAATCATTGATATAGATCATTCGATATAACATTTTGCCAGGAAAATATTTCGAAGGGAATGAAATTTTCACTACCCCATACTCTAGAATGCCAATCCTAAATTTTCGACTTCGAAGACCGTGTGGGAGGGGGGGGGGGAGGGGGGACAAAAACCTCAAAAATTTGAGAAATCTTCAGGTTTTTGCTTATATCTCGTAAACTAAATTTATTTATATTTTGTGAAATATAGCAGAATACAAAGTTGTAGAGCATTAAATTTGCTAAAATTTGGTACATAAAACGAATTCGTAGACTCAAATACTAACCGAAATTCGGCGGTCAATTTGACGAATTATAAATAGTTTACGAGATATAAGCAAAAACCTGTAGATTTCTCAAATTTTTGAGGTTTTTGTCCCCCTCCCCTCTTCCCCATACGTTCCTCGAGGTCGAAAATTTAGGATTGGCATTCTAGAGCATGGGGTAGTAAAAATTTCATTCCCTTCGGAATATTTTCCCGGCAAAATGTTTTTTTTTTTAACATTCACACTTTTTTCTCATTCACACTCACACTCACCACACACACATACACACAGTCTTTTCGGCAACTCAGGCCATTTAAGACTTTTAGACGATAACCGTTGTAATGAATATATATATTGGGGGTTCAGGCATTTCTATTTAAGTCATCTGGTATCCAAATGGCTTAAATAAGATCATCGGACTGCCTGGGTCCGAACCCGTGACAAAATTGTAGAGCATTAAATTTGCTAAAATTTGGTACATAAAACGAATTCGTAGACTCAAATACTAACCGAAATACGGCGGTCAATTTACGAAATTTAAATAGTTTACGAGATATAAGCAAAAACCTGAAGATTTCTCAAATTTTTGAGGTTTTTGTCCCCCTCTCCTCTCCCCCCCCCACAGGTTCCTCGAGGTCGAAAATTTAGGATTGGCATTCTAGAGTATGGGGTAGTAAAATTTCATTCCCTTCGGAATATTTTCCCGGCAAAATGTTATATCGAGTGGTCTATATTGTGATTTTCCAGAAAGAGCAATAATCTATAAGTTTTAATGAAAAAAATGGTTATATAAAACCTCAAGAGAATTAAATTTGCTATGAAATGAGCTAAGATTCATTTTTATACGATACTTAGTTTTCGTTTTATGAAGTAAAAACTGCGAATTTTTAGATAAAATCGCACTTTTTCAAAATTTTAACCCCGATGAGGCACTGGTTAACGTTACCCAATTTAGCTAAAACTTTGCCATTATCATTTTCTAGCCAAAAGACAACTTTTAGGATGTTCGGCCGAAAGAAATTAAAAAATTTTGTTTTTAGCGGCCACCCTAATACACACACACACACACAGTCCATTTTACGGGGCCCACTTTTTTGGGCCTCAAAACATGCATTTCCATCAAAATCTCGACATCGAATTTTTGACATAAATTCAAAACTTTCTCACTATACAGTAGATATACCAGGTACCTATATACATATAGTTAAAAGAAAATTAAAAAATGATTGTTTTAGAATTTTATTTTTCTACTAGGACATTTCTTCCAGAATGATTATTTAATCTCTATTTAAATGACCATTCTCACATGGGGATGTGGACTCGAAACGAACAAAACTCTAAAAGTATATTCTTTTTTAATGATTCCATGTTATTATTAAAATAAATTTTATATATTTAAAAGGATATAAAATATAAATTCATTCTCTCTTTTTCTAATTGCTATTTAATTTAAAGTTCGTTCTTATTTTATTTAAAACATTATAAAAAGACATTAAAAAGCATAATTAAATTCTTTAATGGAGTATTAATTTCTGAAAGGGATATGATAAAAAAAAATATTTAGTAAAAAATTTAGAGAATTTTCTCTTAGAATTCATAGAAAAGGAGTTTTTATCTTCTTACCATCCGCAACCACCAATTTTTTTTTATATAGCTCGCCTGCACATACAATTTTATGTAATTACTTTGACTTTTTTCTTTTTTGTGCTTAAAAAGAGTGAGAAAGTTCGTAGCCATTTTTTTATAGCGCTTTCCTCGGGGGTGGGAGAGCTTCAGGCTGATAAACGCTGCTTTAAGATAAAAATGTTGTTCGAGGTGATTTTGTGTTTGATTAGGCTTAATTCGATGATTTTCCGCTTCCCCAGGAGAGCGCGAATTATGCTAAATCAAACACAAAATCCTCTCGTACAATATTTTTATCTCAAAAGTTTTATTGACTGGTGCTTTACATTATATAGATCGTTGTTTGTAAACCACCACATATTTCAAACAAATCCCTATCTATCGGTACATTTTACTTGTTTAATATAATTTAAAAATCGCTTGTTTTGTTGAAATTATAAAGTCAGCTAAACAATTAAAATAAAAGTTTTTCTTTTTTAATTTTCATTAGCCCCCGGGTGTGGCGTAGTAGGTAGCGTGCCTACCTCCTATACCAAACGTCGCGGGTTCGGACCCAGGCAGTCCGAAGATTTTATTTAAGCCATTTGGATACCAGATGGCTTAAATAGAAATGCCTGAACCCCAAATTGATTTATTATTACAACGGTTATCGTCAAAGTCTTATATGGCCTAGTTGCCGAAAAGACTGTGTGAATGTGTGTGTGAGTGTGAGTGTGAATGAGAAAAAAAAAAATTTCATTAAAAAATTATAACCTAAACAAACATTATATACACACCCTTCCCAAACAACAATACTATCAAGGAGCCTGTACAGTGTTTATCCTCAATGTTAAGTCACCAAACAAACGGCTTGAGACCACAAGCACGTGCTCAAAAATTACATCATGAACAACCCCTGCCATCTATGTGACTCCCTTATCCACATTTTAATAATAAATTAATTTAAAACAGGTTATTTCAAACTGGACCATATGTTTTCATTGTGATACTTTATTTAATTATTAATTAAAATTTTCATTATTTAAAAATAAATAAAAAATTTGTATACATGGATGTATTTGAAAGAGATTTGACGACCTAGAGTAGAAATTACATAGCTATACACTGCGCGTCAAAATTAGTGGAACATTTATTCTATTCTAATCTATCTTAATGATACCGTAATTTATTAAACATTTAATATGAAATATTCTATTCTTGCTCAGGGGCCCACATCTTGTGGGTAGGGGAGAGGGCGGGACATTGGGACACGAGGCACATTGGGACATTCGAATTTTAGCTCTACTAAATATAAAGTTTGAGTTGTACTTTTTGACCGTTAGGGTGCATTAAGTACCCATTTTATTAAGAAAATATTTTCTATAATAAAATGGGCACATTTAGTAGAGCTAAAATTCGAATGTCCCAATGTGCCTCGTGTCCCAATGTCCCGCCCTCTCCCCTACGTGGATGGCGACCACGAGCTGCCCTAGCTGCGACTGGCAGTACTTATTTTCTTTGCATGTCAGTCAGTCTCTTTCCTTCTAGATTTTCAGTAGGCGTCAGACCGTGCGACGGGCCGGTCTGTTCTATTCCTTCCCGGGCGAAAAATCCCTCACCCTCTCCGCCAACCCCGCACCGGGGAAATAATAATGGCGAGGATAGAAGAAGAATTTGAAAAATTCTATTCATTTTTAAATACCACAAATCCATATCATTTTAACAAAATATTTAAATTTAAATAAAATAAAGCCAAAAATGTCGATTTTCAATTTGTGGGACAAATTCCCCTAACATAATTTCGATATGTTTAGTTGGTTATTAATTAAAAATTTTGTTTAGAATTTCAAATAAAATAAACAGAGAAAAACTGACTTGGAAAGATTATTTTAAATTTTAAGAAATTTGGCGTTAATAACAACATTTCGACATTAGTGTCTGTTTTATTTAAATTGGTAATTATTTATTAAAATGATATGGATTTGTGTAAATTTACTTAGAAATGTATAAGTTATTTCTATATTAAATGTTTAATAAATCACAGTATCATAGATAGATTAAAATAGGTCTTCTTAAGAAGAAACAGAAATGTTTCACTATTTTTGACGCGCATAATTTAAGAAAGATACTTTTTAAAATTTATAAAAATATTAATTTCCTTAAACACCTTTAGTTCTCAATTACTGTACTTTCAAAGCACTTTGAGCCAGGAAAATTTGGGCTCTATCTTATCTTGCTCTAATCTAACTAATCCAGTTTAAGCAACTCGAAACCCCATTATTGCCAACTCTACTGCCTACCTCTCAACTCATTCTGACTAGCTTCCACCTTCTTATTCCAACTACATAACATTATCAACGTCGCGACGTTGTAGTAGTTGGATACTACGCATCGTATCCAGTGGCGTAACTAGATTTTTTTAGGTTATTTTGTTTTTAGTTGTAAATAAATGTGCCTGGTTTAATTATATCTTAATACAGTATATATATTGTGTATTGTTTAAGTCTATATGGCCTATGATGCCGAAGAGATTATTTTTTCAAAAATATATAAAATATTTCCAAGAGAGAAAAATCTCACTCATTCCCTCACCCCTTTTGTATATCATGTTATTTATTTAGTTTTATATAATTTTTTTCATAAACATTTTTTTTTATAACACATTGTTTGTTCTCTGTCCAGGTGACAGCCATCGATGCGGATACAGATCGACCACAGAGTGTCATCTACTTTTTAACCGGTCCAGGGATTGATCCTGACAATCCAAACAACAGCAAATTCGATATCAACAAAATGACAGGGGAAATTTACGTGCTCAAGGTAAACAACAACGTGTTTTTTTTTTTTTTTTTTTTAATAATTTAATTTTAATAAACAAGTAGCATACATGTGTCTATGTCATAATAATTCCTTTTATAATTATTTGGTTTTAAAATAGACTTCTCGTTTTGAATTAATGCAAAATTAATCTACAGAATAAGCATTAAGATCTATGAGTAAATTCTTAATTTAAATTTATTTAATTAAAAAACCAGCTGGTGGAGCTGGTTGTGATTAATTGAAAAAAATACTTGACTTTTAGAGAGAAATTGGTTCAAATACTTTCTTTACTTTGGAGATCATAATATGATGGAGCATACGAGTTACCCGAACCAAGGCATTTTCTTTTAAAATATATAATTAAACATTAATCAAGTCAAATAACACTGGAGGGGATTCTACGGGGAAGTTTCCCTTCAAAGTTAGCATTTTTTTTCCTAAGTGTTTGGGACGAGTTTAAACAATATCAAATATTAATCAGGCGACAAAACAGTACTCTATATTCTGTGGCCTCTCAATTTTAGTTACTTCCACTGTCAGCTAAAAGTTTTCCCTTCACACCCACCAAAATTTTATATAGTTAATAATAAATGCCCCATTTGAGATTTTCCTGACCAATTTTAAAACAAAGAATATAAACAAACTCATATAAACATATAGGCCTAACGCCTAATACTTTGCCTAGAGATAGGCAACCTTAAAGATTTTTTTTTTTTTTTTGCAAAAAACACACTCACACTTTTTTCCCATTCACACTCACACACATGCACACAAAAGTGGTTTGCTCTGACCTCTGTAGCAATTAATCGAAAAATCTTTTATTGAGTTCATCCACATTTTATATTTATTTATAAATTCACATGAAATATTTTATTAAAATATTTTCAAAAATTCGGTATTTTATTGAAATAATTTAATAACTTATTAGCACTTGTTAAAAGCAAAATCCGGGATATGAGAAGAAAGTCTCATAAAAATATAAGATTACATCATTTTCTTATTAAATTCGTTCGTGAATTCATAAGATGAAGAATATTTTATTTTATTCAGGCTTCTTGATATAGAAGTAAAGTGCACCTCAAAGCTTATTTAAAATAGAGCTGCGAATGAGAGCACTCTGCTCTAGTCCATCTAAATCATATTTGAACTAGACTGGAGATGATTTTGGAAAAATATTCTTTTTTATCTTTTACATATTTTTTTAAAGAAAAAAAAATTCCTTAAGTAGGCTTAAATGTTATGAAAAGTTATATTGTTAGATAACTCAATATATCTGTTAGCGACGTTTCGAGGGGATTTCGCTCTTCATCAAGACCGGAGGAAATTTTAAGAAAAATTTTTAAACAAGTTTTGGTTTCGGACGAAACTAAATTTGAAGCTGAAATTCGGTTTCGGCTGAAATCTTGTTTCGGCCGGGCCCCCCTTTTCTTTCTTCTCCAAAGATGATAGTTTTGTGGTAATCCATTAGTTTATTTCCCATACCTCTTCTAATTCCAATTGCAAAAATAAAAAAGTAAAAAATTCCATTATAAATTTTTTTCGCCTCCATCTTAGATAGAATTCTTAGTTAAATTCGAGCGTAGGCCTTCGTCTTTAATTAATTTTACTTTTCGCTACTAATGAATTTATGTTAAATATAATAAATTACTTTAACGTTCTATTTAGCCAAGGGGGTGGATCTTAATTTAAATTAAGAGTCCATCTTAAAAGAGGCCAACAGAGACGGAATTTATCTCTTAATTTTGTTTACAGATTTATTAGGTGTCAATCCTTACTTTCTTCTTCATTCTTGATAAATGGAGCTAAATGATTTTTCTCTAAAATAGGGGAGGGTGTATGCGTTATTTGGCTCCGATTCAAATTCAATGAACTCGTTTCTTTGGTTGAGTTGGTTTCTATTTATTTATTTTTTATTTCAATTGGCATATATTCCGTAAATCTATATTCTCATTTTTCACTCAAAATTGTTTGAAGCCCACTTTACTCTTGTACTTCATCAATAGCGTCATTTCAAATTTTTCTTGGGGGTAGGGGCACACTTGTCTTTTAATTTACTTACAAATAGGTCAAAATATGAAGTGGAAGTTTACTTCTTTATAGAGCAGGTTCTTCAAGCAAAATTTTATAAAAAATAGAAGATATTTTTTCATTTTCAGGATTTTTATTGAACGATGACTAATGTGTACATCAGATAGACCGAAACTGGTAGTTAATGTGCACATCAGTCGCTGTAAATCCTGAAAATAAAAAGACATCTTTTATTTTTTTATAAAATTTTGCTTCAAGATCCTGCTCTATAAAGAAGTAAACTTCCACTTCATATTTTGTCTCTTACAACTTACTATTTTTTCTTACAAATAGGTACTCAAATTTCGCCAAAAGATATTTAATTTAATTAGTTGTTTAATTTAGAACAGTTTATAGCTTCGAAGATATATTTTTTTAAAATATTTTATTTAGAGAATAATATAAAATTTAAAAAAAATCTAAGCCCTCCTTGACTCCTTCTTAATTTTAATATTTTTCTATGTTTATAAATTTTACATTTTGAATTCTAATCGGCGGAAACTATATGCAAATACAAAAAAATCTGGTGTGACAAGCATAACTTTCAATTACCGAAATTATATGCTCTGCAGCCAGTCACATCAGATTTTTTAATTAAAAAAAAAAATTAAAAATTCATTGGAATATAATTTATATAATAAATTAAATAAATACAGTATATTCCGGATTCATGAATTCAATTATAAATTGATTATTAATTTTTATTTCTGCTATAATATTTTTTTATTTTTAATTAATATAATAAGCGATTCATTTTTAATTTTAGATAAATTTATTTATTTGATTCCCCTCATCATCTGATTTATGATCTTTCTCATCACTTTTATTATAATTAAAAATGCCTCAATTTTTATAAATTTTTTCTTCCATAACGAGTCTTTGATAGGAAAGTAGTAGGGTGTAGCAGCTATATTGTCTATATGAAAATACTATGACATTGATATCAAATTTTTTACTTTTAAATCAATAGGCTTTTCACGGTTAATTTAATTTCCCAATTTCCTATCTCGAATGATTTAGTGGCGTCTCTATTGTTTTATTTACCGGCTAAATTAACATAAAACAATTTGATGAGGCTTCGATTTCCTGATTCAATACAAGATGACTGAGCTACGCGAATTTTAAGAAATATTTCCGTCTTTTTTTTTAACAAAAGAAATTTCTCATTCTCCTCTTTTCTCTTTCTCTCCCATAGGCTTAAATAAATGACATTCAATTATTTTTATTATTTCCTTTGAGAGAAACGCCATTTTGAATTTAATGGCAAATTGCGCTCTCATTTTTCAAACTTAAATACATCGATTAAATTTTGAAAGAAAATAAAAAGGAAAAGAAAATGAAGTTATTATTTTCTCCCCTTTACGCTTTTCATTTCTCTTTCTTTATGGAACAATTAGATTTTTTTTTTGATGAGAGAAGCTGGGGACTCATTCAGGTGATAAGTGTCTTGTTTGCAACTTTGCGTGTGTGGATGCGTTTCTCCTGCTTATTTAATATTTATACATCTTATAAATTTAATTAACTAGTCCTTCAACAAACTGAATGTTTTGTGGGCTACTATTAAATACTTATCGACATAGGCTTACTCCTAAATTGTTAACGGGGAGGGGAAGGTTCAGGATTTATAATTTCTCATCTCTCTCTTCCCTAGGTTAATTTGATATGAGAAAGACAGCGATTTATTTTGCATTAAATTTCAAATTATTTTATTCAGTAGATGCCTGGTTTGGATCTTTTTTACCCTCTGTGGACCGATTTACTGCAAATTGTATCATATTAGGATCCCTTAGGACTAATAATAAAATCTTAAAATTGTTATTAAAGATTTAAAGTCTTAATAGTATTAAAAAGATATTAAAATTTGGAGTGAAACTTCCTCAAGTATTTATTGACAAACACGACTTTCTAAACATCCCCTGGACCAAATTTTATAAAATTAAGTTACAATTAAGACGTTTGTCTTAGCCCCTTTTCTTATATACAGTGCGTTAAGATGATTTAGTTCCACTTGGTTTTTTGATCATAACTTCCATATTACTGTACCGATTGGAATGAAATTTTTTTATGCAAATATATAATAGAGTAGGAGAATGGAGGGGAAATTATAGATCCTGCCCCCCCCCTCCCTCGCCCATTATAGATTTCTGGAAGTGTATATGCAATTGATTCATGATTTTTTTTCTTAAATATGTTTTATTAGAATTATTTTGTCTATTTGGGATTCGAACCCTTTCATTTATTATTGATGATTTTTTTTTTCTCATTCACACACACACACACAACATTATCAAAGTCTTTTCGGCAACTCAGGCCTTATAAGACTTTTACGATAGGGAGCGAACAAGTACTACGTAACGCAATTTGGGAGGGAGGGGAGATCTCGCAAAACGTTACCATGCGTTACAAGGGGGGGGGGAGGGGGGTTGAACAACGCGTTACGTAACTGGTATTTTAGCGACTTTCGGTTCTTTGCACAACAAAATTGTGACTTTTAGATAAAAATGGCCACTTGAGCTTTACGTAACGTCTAGGGGGAGGGCCCAGAAAATTTTACGGCGCGTTGCATGGTGGGGGGGGAGGGGGGGTCAAAAATCTTCAAAAATTGCGTTACGTAATACTTAAACGCTCCCATATCCCTTATTGATTAATATACATATTTGGAGTCCAGGCATTATTACATTTGGTATCCAAATGGCTTAAATAAAATCATCGGACTGCCTGGGGTCCCAACCCGCAGACTTTTGGTTTACGAGGTTAACCCCTACACCAAGCCCCGAGGGCTATTATTGATGTTATTTTAATGCAGTCAGGCTGACCAGTAGCCAGGATTTTTTTCTAAGAAAGGGGGGAAAGGGCTAAAAAATTTTTGGCGAATTAGGGTAAAGGCTAAGACCAGTTAAATAAAATTTTTCTAAAATCAACATTTTTTTTTTAAATAAAAATTATGGCATTGATATTTCATCATCTCTACAGATGCAATTGATAAAAATAAATCCGTTTATGGAAATTTTTAAAAGAAAATCCAGAAAAATCGGAAAGGAAAAAAATCACTCTAAATTAATAAAGAGGAAAAAAAGAACAGGAAAAGTTCTATACTGACAGAGAATTTATTAAAAAAAAAAAAATTGCTTAGTTAATATTTTACCGTTAAAATATAAAAGAAAGTACGAAATTCTTTAGAGGGAGGACAGAAAGAAAAAAGAGTGGAGAATAAGTTTTAAATGGAATTGTATCATAAGAATAAAAAAAAATAAATTTAGAATATGTTGTTGCTGCTGTTTAAAAAGTTTATTATTATTTTTATTGTTATTATTATTATTATAATAATACAGTTGAAAACTTTATAAAAAGAAGGGGTTTATTTGCACATTGAGTTAGTTTTTATGGTAATTATACATTCCAAGTTTATTTTGAAAAGAAAATGAATAACTTCTTCCGTTTTAATTGAGTTAAAAAAAAATTAATAATAAACTAAAACCATCATCATTCGGCCATATAAAAATAATTTTTTTTATATTTTTGAGATTTGTTAATTAAAGGGTTTAGTCAAAAAGGGTTTACGTTTGTTATTTCACCATTCTCTATGCATAACTCATTCAAATGTTTGTCCAATTTCAAATCTCATAAAGAACTTAAACACATTTAAATGGCCTATGATCGCGGATTAATCATAATAGGTATATATATATATATATATATATATATATATAAAACATATTAATACACTGCCCCGCAAAAAAAGTGGCGCACTTTGTTTCTTCTTAAAAAGACCTATTTTACTCTACCTTAATGATACTGAAATTTATTAAACATTTAATATGAAGTATCTTATACATTTCTTGAATTCTAATATATCGGCGGAAACTAAATATATGTCCACACGAAAAATCTGGTGTGACAAGCACAGAACACAAATTTCGATTACCGAAGTTATGAGAAAGTTGTGTGCTGTGCGACCAGTCACACCAGATTTTTACTTTTGGGAGAGATTTTAATCTCGTTTGACTAACCAAGAAGGACTTAATAAATTTTATCTTAATTTAAACTTTAAACTGAGAAATGGTATAAATAAATATGCCTGGACCCTCTAATATATATCGTTTCTAAATACTTATAATTAATTATAGTTTGCACAGAAATTTTCCAGGCAATCTATTCACGATATATCATTTAACATGAAGTTTCATATAAAATAATTTTCATCCAATAAACAGCTCGGTGCAAATCGGATCCCTAACAGTATATAGAGAGAAAGTATTGGATTAATGTCAAAAATCCGATGTCGAGATTTTGATGGATATACACATTTTGAGGTCCTCTGAATCCAAAAAGTGGTTTCCGCGACATGGTCTGTCTGTCTGTGTGTGTGTCTGTCTGTGAACAAAATATCTCAAGAACGAAAAGATCTAGGAGGTTGAAATTTTATATTTAAATTCGGGATCCATCAAAAAAAAAATCCTGTTCCTTCGATTAAGTTTATTAAAACAAATCTAGTACTTTACTGATGTATGTGTTCAGTTTTTTTTAAATTCGCTCTAATGATTTTGATTTAAATTCAAAAATCAATTTATTTTTTAGATGCTCTTTCAAATCTATATTTTCATTTTGCCCTCAAAATTGTTTGAAGCACACTTTACAGTTGTACTTCATAGGAAAGTTGAAAGAAATGGATGTCATGTTTACAAAACATAAATATTTTCCCATGTTTATAAATTTTACATCTTGAATTCTAATATATCAGCGGAAACTAAATACATGTCGACACAAAAATCTGGTGTGACAAGCACAGTACACAACTTTCGATTACCGTAGACAAAGAAAGTTGTGTGCTGTGCGTCCAGTCACACCAGATTTTTTATCAATCATATTAAATATAACAGACACAAAGGCGGCTGATATATATTATGTTAATTAATTTTTTCGGATATTTGAGTAAATATAAATATTGATTATATTAATTAATTATGTTTAATTTAAATGATTTATTTGTATATAATTACAAAACCCGTGAGAAATTTAAATCATGTCCGTGTAGTATGTTATTTGATTAATATACATCTCAGTGGCGGATTAAAGGAACAATTTTTTGGGTAGGGGGGAGGAGGAAGGGGGTTGATTTATTTTTGAATTCGGTTCCTCAAATTTATTAATTTTTTACTTCCTGACTTTGTTTTTACTAATTATTAATATCAAATTTTTTATTTCGAGAATTTTATAAGTTCGGATGTTTTCGCCATTAAAATGGTCAATTTAATTTATATTATATTAAAATGTTAAAGGTCACAACTTTTTATTTAAAATTTCCAAATGAATCTGGATTTTTTTCAACTCTTTGTATAAAAGCATGCAAAATGTTTAAGCATGGAAATGTTGATTTCCAATTACCAATTAGAGCAAACGGTCCTCTCTCTCTCTCTCTCACTCCTCTCTCTGGTGGCAAATAACAATGAATTCCTATTATAATCCCATTAAAAGAGAGGTTATTTTAAAAATTAACAAAGAATTAGGGGATATTGGAGTCTCTTGATTGGGTTCCCCCTATCGATCCGAACGGGAAAAATATACAAATACTGAATATAGATCTGAAAATTAAACCCATAGGCAATTTATTAATTTAAATAATTCCGCTTTTATGCTAATTTTTGTCGTTTGTTTTAAATACGCAAAAATTACTTTAATTTAAGAATAATAATAATAACATTTTCGTAAATTAACAATAAAAATATAAAAAACTGTTTCGGCAAAAAATATTATCCGAGTTAAGACTGGTTTTCTACGTTTCTTATTTGTCAGTCTTTTCCAAAAAGCAGAGAAAATAAATAGCTATTTCAAGAGAGGATAAATTGCTTTTCCGCCATTTCTAATTGGTTATTATAAACGTAATAATAAAATTGATCAATTTTTGTATGTTTATATTTATTTACATAAATACAATATTAATAGGAAGGAAATGCCCTCGGGGCTTGGTGAAGGGGTTAGCGTGCTAACCTCGTATGCCAAAAGTCGCGGATTCGGATCCCAGGTAGTCCGATGATTTTATTTAAGCCATTTGGATACCAAATGAGTGTGAGTGTGTGAATGAGAAAAAAGTGTGAGTTAAAAAAAAAAAAAAAAAAAAAAAAAAAATAGGAAAGAAATGAAATAGCTCTGACGGGTTGCATAGCTAGTACTCGTTATTTAAATGACTTAAAATCAAAGCTCTTATTTGACCACCCTTTAGATTTAAAGAAATTTTTTTTTAATATCACACGAAATGCCCTGGATGGGTTGTAAGCAAAAATTGAGTTGTGTGCTGTGCGGCCAGTCACACCAGATTTTTTCAAATTAATTTTCCAGCTCTTCCTTCCATAGAGCCAATGCTAAATCCCTTTGGGAATTTGCATGTAAATTTCAATTCAAAAGGGGGTCCCTCTTTGAATCTTTTTACACATTTAAAAATTTTTTTTTCAATTCTTATGAAATTTTGTAGGAATTTATTTATGTTTCTCTAATGTGTATAAAATATCCAAATATGTGATTAAAATTTGAAAAAATAATATTTTATTTCAAACAGTCAACATTTAAAATACACAGCCTATGGAAATTTTGAATCAATTGACTTTTTTATTTTTTTTCTTATGAAACGCAAGTGGTCTAGTATGGAACTAAGGTGCTCTGGGAAACTAAATATATCTCCACACAAAAAATCTGGTGTGACAGCTCATTACACAACTTTCGATTACCGAAGGTAAGAGAAAGTTGTGCGCTGTGCCTTAATCACACCAGATTTTTTTTAATTTTATTATTATATTTATCAAGGACTTCTCCTTCTCTCCCACTCTCTCTCTCTCTTGCCCCCTCTCTCTGGGATATTTCTTCTCCTTGCTAATTAGCCAATCAGATCACTTGGCGCCGTAACTCGCCTGCTTAATAGGGAAGACTAGATACCTGGAGAGGTCAGTAGTGGGGTAGCCCTTGTCTAGTGTTAATCCGCGTTGCTCCTCGTTAGAAAACCGAAGCGTTCTCATTTGCCTGGCAGCCATCATGGTCGCCGGCCACCTCGTCCTCTCTCTCCTCATTTATCATCGTTTTTACTGAGGTATTTCTATTCAAAATTAGTAATTATTCATTTGTTATGCTTTTTAGTGACTAAATATTTATTATTAATATTAAAATTTAATAACTTCACAAAATGATTGTCGAAACCCATATGATTGCATGCAACGTTTTATATTTTCGTGTTTTTTGCTCTCGGGTTTGGTTGGCTATTTTTCTACAAATTTAATTTTGTTCATTTCTAAAACGGGCCTGGACCCTTCACTAGCTGGTCACCCGCCTACGGCGGACTCCCGCTTTTTTTTTAATATGAAAAGAAAATTATTATTACTACGTAATCCATTTCAATGCGTGCTTGAGGATTTATTTACTTTCACAGAATACATCAATGCAAAGAATACATAAATATTTCTCTATACATTTCCTATAGGAGAAATCGTAACTTTAGGAATTAATAACTCAAAAAGTTATAGGAATTTCGGGATCGGAGTATTTTTCTTGAACTCTGCTTAACGTCCTTTATAAGACTGCAAAATTACGTTTCAAAATTCCAAAGGGAAGTTTGTCAAACAGAGCGTGACAGACGGGCTGGCCCGAGCCAGCTGGCGAGAGGTTCAGAGGGGAGAAGACCGCCAAAGACAGGCAGTGCGGCTAGTTGAATATTATTTTGCGTAAAGTCAAAGAATATTAATAGTATCTTAATTTAAAGTCTTTATATTATTATTTCATAAAAATTCAATTCCTTTCTTATATTAAATGGAATATTCTGTATCTTATATACCCATACGAGTAATAACACGTTCATACCTGTTCATCTAAGTCTAATCTATTACTATATATAAAGCAATAAGCAAACATCGATGTGTGCGTAGTACATAGATACATCTAATTCTTTTTTTTTAACCGCTCTTAATGGAGAGATCATAGTCAAAAAATATATTTTTTTGTGGAGGGTTGTGACCGATTTCACATTCCCCTCTCCCAAATAAATGATTTTTCATAATTTTTATTTTCGACATCTTTGGCAATTTTTCTATTAATTACGATATCTATTGGGGGGGGGGGGGAGTGCAGGCTTGTTTATTTACACCATTTCATATCAAATTATTTTAAAAAATTCATCCGACTGCTCGAGATCCGAACCAACTCTCCTTGGCCTATATTATTGGTCACCAAAAATAATATTAACCCTGAATCTATTACTTAAATTCAAATTGCACATTGAACATGTGTTGTTTTTGTGTGTACTGTGTTATTGAAATCAATTTATTTCGTGTCACTTTTAGGGTGTGACGGGCCTAAACTCTCATAAGCTTTAGTCAATAATAAAATAAACTAGACCGTAAATAGGACTGTGATTTTTATGCAAAACCCAATAACTCTGTATTATTATTAAACAATTAATGAATTAAAAAAAAAATCTTTTAACTCTTTTCACATTGGTAAATAAAGGATTATAATCTCAGACTAATTTGAAAATAATCGTATTATATGTGAATATTATTTGAGAAAATATTATTGAATATATGAAAATAGAATCATATTAAAATCGATTAATATTTATTAATCGATTTAAACATGAATCGTGCTTTGCGCACCGAGGTCAGGTCAAAGGGCCGTCCACTTGGACCGGATTCGTTAATAAATTGTAATTTTATGATATTAAAGGGAATAAAATATAAGAGCGCGTTTTCGTTTTTCCAATTGGAATTTTATTTCTCTTTGAAATTTTGTTTTCCAAAACAGATAAAAATTAATTTAATGTCAACATAGTGTATTAGTAGAGTAACTCGCTCTTGATCTGGCATACAGGCCTTTCGACCAGACACAAGTTTTTTTAAAATAACTTTAGTAATATTTAAATAGGCCTATATTTTATTTTATTTGCCTTTGCCGATGTTTCGCCATAGTTTTATAGGGACAGTGTATCAAGATACTATTTTTAGTATGACTGTGATAGTCATAGTAAAAATAGCCCCTATGGCGTACCGAAAATTATTATGGTCCCCCTCCTAATAATTTTCCGTACGCCACAGTTCCTTTAAAAAAATCTGGTGTGCCCGGCCGCACCAGATTTTTTGTGTTGAGATATATTTAGTTTCCGACAGTAGGGTACATTTGAATTCAAGATGTAAAATTTATAAACAGAAAAATATATATTTTTTTACCATAGCAACCATTTCTGCTCTCTTTCCTATGAAATACAAGAGTAAAGTAGTCTTCAAAGGATTTCAAGGGCAAAATGAGAATATTCATTTTAATAGAGACGAAAGTAGGAGGAGGAGTTAGAGATAGGAAATGATGTAACTTCACGGAGTGCCGGTAGATGGCTACGGCCAGAGGTGTGTGTCTTCGTGCACGAAAGCACCTCGGGTAAATAAACGGGGATCCCGATAGGAATTTCAAAAAAAAAAATAATAATAACACATACATAAGTAAGAGAAAGTATAAAGCGAATTTGTTTATTTGATTTCGTAGATGATCACCAGAGAGATGAGTTGCATTATTTCCTGTAGAGTTGAATTCCGGGGGCACCGATATTGGACGAAGGGAGGGAGGGAGTTTCGATTTAATAAAGCTCCAAATTATATCCAATATGAGACACCTTTCGCGTGCAAATATTCCAAACTCGGTTGGAATTTCAAATACAAAAATTTTTATAAAAAAAACGATGTTATTTATGATTTATATAGGCCCATATATTCAAAAAAATTGCATAAATTATTTTATTAATTTTTAAATATTTCGTTTAATTAGAAGTTAAAACAATTATTTAAAACAATCTGGTGTAATTGGTCGCACAGCACACAACTTTCTCTTATCTTTGCTAAGCGTGTTCTGTGGTTGTTACACCATATTTTTTGTGTCGACATATATTTAATTTCACATGTTCCGCGGGCTGCAAAATATTCGTGTAAAAATGATTTCCACCGACGGGAAAAAAATTTTTCGCAGAAAGATTTTTGAGTTCACGCCCCCCCCCCCCCCCGAAAAAAATTTCTATATACGCCCCTGCTCTCTATATAAGATTATATAGCCCTACATATATATAGGTATAAGAAAGTACGTAATTAAGGCTATCTAAATTTTTTGACATTAGGTTCTCTCTCTTCCTTTTCTATCTTATTTTATTGAGTAGAAGAGTTAAAAATTTCATTGCCAGAAATTGTTAATTGAATAAACTTTAATTAAATATAACTGAATCATTAATATCGTAATTAATTTTACACTGTATATGATCTGAGATCCCGAAAAGACTAAAAAGCAGAAAAGACAATTTCCCATATGAATTCCGATTATTGTTGTGTTTTTATTGTCAACAATTATCCGAAATATCCGTACTTAACATTTAAAAGCAGAGAAACAGAGCTGACGCCATTAGCTAATATAGTGGATGATAAATTTCTTTATGAATAAGTAATAAAACATGTTGAAAGTAGCTCGCGTAAATAAAAAAAAAAAAAAACGGAATTAATTATATTAAAACTTTAATCTATTATTTTTTTTTATTTTGATCTCGTTTTTTTTTTTTTTTTTTTTTTTCTTGGGACATTTGAATAATAGTTTACAAATAAAACTTAATGGACTAAAATATCAAAATAGCATCAAGAAGAGTTAATAGAAATTTTTATGCCCAAGGGTTTTTCGTTGGCTGGTGTTTATGGTTATGGTCCACTGAATGGTTGTTCCTTTCATTCCATTTAATCTCGACTCTCTCTCTCTCTCTCTCTCGGCAACTCACTCTTCCAATAATAAACAAATAAATAAAAATAGAGTAATGGTATATTTTTTATTGATTTTGTGGGATTTTTTTCATTCAACAAAATTTTCAATATTATATTAATTTATATATTTTTTTTTGTCATTTGTATGAAATTTTTGATATATTAATGCGATGATTCACCATTTCCTCTCGCTGAAGAGGGTTTTAAAAATAAGATTGAAAAAAAAAAACCGGAGCAATTTTCACTTTATAAATCTCTTAGGACCGGTTGCTTCACTTATAGACAACTAGTAAATGTATCCGACCAATATTAAATCATCTATACAGTAAACAAGAAGACGTTTAATTTTCGGGTTAAAAAAATGAGTATTTTTATTAATACATATAATTAGCTATCTGAGATATAAGAAATTTGTGAAATTAGCAAAAGACATAACTAATAAAAATGATTAAATTAAAATTATTATTAAAAATAAAAATTGAAATTAATTTAAATAAATATTAAAAATTAAAATAATTAATCAAAAATAATCATTTTTTTTTTTACGAAAATTTAAAAATTTCCAAAAAAAAAAATAAAGGGTTTGCATTCCTATTTGCCATTTGTTCGAAACTTCACATTGGTCTTGACATATCGCCAATTGGCCACTTTCATTATGATACTTCTGTTATACTTGTATTTCTAATTTCACCCCTTTTCTCTTATTTAATCACATGATTAGCTTAACTAGATGAGAAAAACTCATAATTCATAGTCTTATCCAGGGGATAGCTAGTTAATTAGATATGAAGTAACCGACCCTTACTGGATAAGGCGGATGTATATTTAAATTGTTTGATAGAGAAGGGAGTGAGCAGTCTAAAAAAAGAGCCCCTATGTATACGAAATTTTGATGGATATAAACAGTCTACACGTTTTGAGGTCCCCTGTGCCCAAAAAAATAGTTTTCGCGACATGATCTGTGTTCAATTTAAAGCATAAAGGAATTGAGCTAGGTGGTTGAAATTTTATATTTAAGTTAGGCACCCCCCCCCCCCTAGGGCGTGAAAATAAGATTTTAATCAAAACCGACCAAAAGGAACTTTACTGATGTACATTTTGACATGAATCCAATACTTTCTCTCTCTATATATATATACACTGATTAAATAATCTGAGGTCATATATATTGGAAAGAGAAAATATAAATAAAATATATTTAATTTTTAAAACATCTGCCAACAAAACATTTTTTTCATAAATTTTTTTTCCCATCACTGAATCAACTCTCTGCTAAAAATTTTAGTTAACATTTCATTTAAAATAAATATAAATGAAATTATAATTTTAATGAATGAAACTCAATTCATTTAGGAGATAAATTATGTAAATATTTGACCAACAAAATGACTGATTAAATAAAATTGATATTTAATTTATATATCAGCATTAAATAATGGAAATTAGTGGTCTTTTTTGTCTCTTGTATTATTAACTCTTACTCCTTAAATTCATTCTAGCTATAAATTCAAGTCATAGCTTTTTGTTCTTCAAATTCTCAATATAAAATATAAAATTTGCAACACTCCCTTTACGAAAAAGTAAAGCCATGCCTATGTTTTGTGAAATTTTGAAAGTGGCTTCAAAATATTGTTGTTGAATAAAATAAGTTCGTTTTTTAGTATTTCTGTCTTTTAAAAGATTTTATAATCCACACATTTATTAATTCTATTGGGTATTCGAATGATTTAAATAAATATTCATAGATGTGTCTGAGATCCGAACTCACTGTCCTCTTTTATGGTTATCAATTTTGACTTTGTCACTATCTTCAATCTCGGTGGGGGAGTTTATTTATTTAATTTATTTAACGTCTTTTTCTACAACAGAGAGATACAGGGATGGAGGTTAAAATAAATTTTTATTTAAATGCCGATTGATTGGTGTAAATAAAACAAATTTCTTAAAGGAAATAATAAACCCGTCTTTATCTAAAAACTTCACTAATTTAATTGTTTGAATACAACAGCCACTCTATTTTTTTTTTACTTTCTCTTTCCTATATTTTTTAATATATAGAGAGAAAGTATTGGATTCATGTCAAAAATCAGATGTCGAGATTTTGATGGATATAGGCCTACACGTTTTGAGGTCCCCTGAAACAAAAAAAGTGCTTTTCTCGACATAGTCTGTCTGTCTGTGAACAAAATATCTCAAGAACGACAAAAGCTAGGAGATTAAAATTTTATATTTAAGTTAGAGGCACCCCCCCCTGAGACGTAAAATGAAGCTTTTGAATAATATCAGCCAAAGACTACTAGCACTTTACTGATGCACTTTTTCAGTTTTTTTTTTTTTTTTTTTTTTAGATTTTCTCAAAATTCGCTCCAACGATTTTGATTAAAATTCAAAAATCAATTATTTTTTAGATGCTCTTTAAAAAGTATATTCTCATTTTGCTCTCAAAATTGTTTGAAGCACACTTTACTCTTGTACTTCATAGGAAAGATAGGAAAAATGATTCCTATGATAACAAAATATAAATATTTTCCTATACTTATAAATTTTACATCTTTAATTGAATTGAAATGTACCGTACTGTTCAAAACTAAATAAATATTACCGAAGGCAATAGAAATGAAGTGAACAACTTCAATAAATTGATAATTTGTAGAAGGGATAAAAAATAATTTATTTAGTTTGAAAAATAATAATAATATATAAACTTTTTACAAAAACAAAAACAGAGTCATAAGGCAACGAATAACAAAAAGGGAAGTCCTTAACAATGAAAGAAGTCGCCACAGAAAGCTGTGTGCTGTGCGATTAGTGACACCATATTTTTTAATCTAAAAGATTTCAAATATTTTATCTAATGAAATATATATAATTTATACAAATTAACATATTTTAAGTTTAAATCATTATTTGCATCTCTCAGTTAGTAGGGTGAATTTTAACTTAATCCCTTTAAGATATTTTAGACGAGATGAGTTATTTATTAAATTCCTTGGGTTATTATTTTATTTCCGTCCCCGCCTAGTGCAGTGCGCACCATGTTTTTTTCATTCACACTTCATTTGCTGTTTCTTTTGCAGCTACGTTCCCCATTGTCATCTTTTTCTTTGTTTTATCTCTTTTTTCAAAGAGATTTTCACATAATTTTTAGGTTAAAAAATTTTCGTTTTTTCTTCTACGTATTTAACATACTTTCTCATTTAGTAATAACAATCGTGAAAGCTTAAATCATTTAATCAAATGTATTTCATTAACTAGCATTTTAACCTTCATTTATCGCTTTGCGACATTGATATCCTTAAAAGCCAAAGGATGTTCTGTTTCCAGGCAAACATATAACAACTTATTTAAATCAATTTGAAAACCATTTAACAATTAATAACTTTGTTTCATAATATGTAACATATAAATGTTATATATTAAATAATATATAACATATAAATGTTATATATTAAATAATATCTATTAAAATTTCATAATTCTTTTTGATTTAAAATCGTAACGAAAAAAAAAATTGAATCTTTTTATTTGACTTTTTGATTCTCTCAAATTGCTAGGCTCAGAAAAATATTTGTCTTTTTTTTCCTTTCTCTAATTTTAACTAATATCCATGCACATATTTTATTTAAATGTATCCCTCTAACCTATTTATCTCTCGGCTTTTCTCTTTATATACAGGATACACTCTAATCTCAGGAGTCCTTATCGTTCTCTCTATCAAACGCGCGCGCTCTTTGACCCCCCCCCCCCACCTTAAAAAATAAAAAGAATTTAGAATTTGGTAGAAAGTTCATTCATAATGACATCACCCGAGAGAAAAAAAAGTTTATCAAATATTATTATATTAAAATCATTTCAAGTAATGCCTTTTTTTTCATTCCCCAAGAGAAAAAATCTTATTCAAGAATTTAATTAAAATTTTTATTAAATTTAATTACATTTAATCGAAATTCTATTCATTTTCTTTTCCAATGGGAATTTTTTTTTTTAGTATATATCCTAATTAAATCAAAGGACATTTCATTTGATGCTTATAAAAGTTAATTGGGAATAATGAATTTTCTAAAATCCCAATCGCAAATAATGAGAGGGAGAGTTTTTGAATACTCTTTAAATTGCTTTTTTACTTGTTTTTTTAGAGATGGATAATTATGGCCAGAAGCAGCCAATAAATAGAGCCTGTGTTCAGGTTCTATTCATTGGAGAAGTTTCGGTCCTTTTAATTTAAGAGCCATCCATATTAAATATAATCTTAAGATTAGATAAATTTTATCCTATCTTAAGACCAAAAATATTTTTGCTAGAGGATGGCTCTTATATAAAAGAATCACAACGAACCTGCATTCAGGATGTATTAATTGGCTGATCCTGCCCACAATTTTCCATCTACATATATCGGTACATCACAGTCACTAATTTGGACAAGATACTTGTTTTTTGCTTTCTCTTTCTCTTGTTTCACGAAATTTTTTGAAGACCACTTTACTCTGGAAAGTTTCTTCATAGGAGACCGGAGAAATAGTTACCATGCTAAAAAAATATTAATATTTTTATGTTTTATTACATCTTGAATTCTATTTAGTATTTGAAGAAGTGGCTGTAGATATGAATAATATACTGGAAAGCAAGTGCAGCCAAAAAATAAAATTCTCTGGCTGCTCACAGAATACTGAGACGTTTCGGGTCAAATTTATTGTCCTGATTGACCTGAAACGTCTCGGTATTCTGTGGGCATCAAAACAAGCAAAAAATAAAAACCTCTGGATGCTTACAGATTACCGAGACGTTTCCGGTCAATCAGGACAATAAATTTGGCCAGAAACATCTCAGTATTCTTTGTACTATTATCCATATAGAATAGCGAGACGTTTCGGATCAAATTTATTGGCCCGATTGCCTCTAAACATCTCGGTATTCTGTGAGCAGCCAGAGGATTTTATTTTTTTGCTGCACCTGCCTTCCAATATCTTATTGAATTCTATTATATCGGTGGAAACTAAATATATGTCAACAAACTTGTGACACCCACAAAACACAACTTTCAATTACCGAAGGTAAGAGAAAGTTGTGTGTTGTGCGACCATCAGAGATTTTTTTTCTTTCATCTATTATATTCTATCGATTGGAATGATTTTATTCTCAGTCCTACCTTAGGTAGCCCTTAAATAAAAATAAATTACCGTATAAAAATTTCAAAAAACTAATCAAAAAATTGCACATGTCCAAATCTCTTGTTACTGATAGTAATTTAAAAAAATTGATAATTTCCTCATTAAAAAATTTAAATAAAAATTATGAATTATTAATAATCCATAATAAACGATAAATAAAACGAAAATCATCAATCACCAAGCATGGCTTTGTTAAATGTTCAAATTTTCCATTAGATAATTTTTTTAAAATCATTTTTATTATAATAAAGGAGACATAATTGATATATTTATCAACGTAGGGGGTGGATAAAATTGGCATAATTTATCATATCATAACTGCGCTAGTTAAATAGGAAACGAGAGACAAGTCTGTAATCCTTGTCCAATTGGATTTCCAGATATCGTTAGGAAATCACATCACAGATTGGATTTGTTGTTTGGGCCGACAAAATGGATTAACTCCAAATCGAATTTATTCTATTCTCCAAAACGGAACTACGTTTATTTCATTTACTAGCATTTTAAACTTCATTAACTGCTTTTATAAAGCGTCAATGAGAAAAAACAATTAATTAAATAACCAAAAGATAAAATTATTTTCTATAGGGATTTCTGCCTGGTGTGAGCACGTGAGAGACGATCACGGGTTACCCGAGCCAAGGCTGATATTTCTTTTGCCCCCTATATGCCAGTCTTTCTTTCTGATTAAGTTTTTTCTGACACCTCTCTAACTTCCTATATCAATATTTATAAATAATTATTATTACTGAATTATAAATAATAATAATTATTATAATAATATAATTTGTTTAAACATTTTTATTTAACTTGGAATGTCTGTTGTCTGTCAGGACGAAATTTTGTAATCATTCAAAGATAGAAAGCCATTTCCTTGCTTCTCTACATCTCTCAGGAATTTAATATCTCTACCCTAGAAATTTTACACATATTTTCAAGTTATTTTTGGAATAAAGTCGAGGAAATGCTGATAGCCAGTATCCTCTAAATCTAGCTGAGGGATAATTTACAAGCATAATGTAATACAAGCATAATCTCTCCTCGTGATTGAATAAGAGAAAGAGATTCTTAATGAAATAAACTCTTTTTACTGACAGTATTTAAATGTGCCTGGACTCCTACATACAATATATCGAATTTAAATAATGAGTATCCTTTAAGTCTATATGACCTAAGATGCTGAAGACTTGGAAAAAAAAGGAAAGGTTAAAAATCCCCCTCTCGAAAAAAATTCTGCTATAGCCCGGACTTTTAAATGAAAATATTATTTTCATTTGACTTTGAAAATATTTTAGCAATTGCAAAATTTTAAAGTTTTAAATTTCTCTCTCTTCTCCACTTCCTCTGGCTAATCAGCGAGAGAAAATGCACATACACACAGGGACAGGAAATCAGCGGCTAGCGCTTTAAATATTGTAATGATAATTAAAGTAAAAACATATATTCTAGGATATTTATTTTTTCTTACTAAAAATCAATCACACCCTAAAGTAAATTTATTGTTATTCATTGATTTAAGTTGCGTACTTTTTCCTAAACAACTTTTTTTCTACTTCTCCAACAAGAGTACAACATAAATCCCGATAACAATGGTTAAATAGAAAACTTTCTTATCAATTTTTATTTATTCTCTAACGCCTAAAAGTTAAATTTATTATCAAATGGAAAAAAAAATATATATATTTATATAAAACTTTAATTATTTATCGATGGAATTTCTCCAGTTCTTTCCATGTCAAATAAATTCAAATACTTGAATAAAATCTCCATAGGCAAAAAGAAGGACTTGGTTGCTGCTATTTTGAATTCAAAATGGAGTCGATAGAGATCGCTTGACTTTTTTTTTTTTAGGAATTTTAATCATTTATTTTGCATCAATATTAATATCAATAAATCTTTTCTACCTGATGCCACCATAACTTATTCAAATGAACCAAGTCAAATGAAAAGAAAACGAGTTTCTTTTTCTTTTCTCTCTCTTTTTTTTTTTTTAATATTATTAAATTTAAAATCCAAAGAAAATGAAATTATTTTCTGAGATTAGATAATTATTTATCAAGCCGTCTCGAAGTTTTTGGATAGAACGCTCTAAATAAAAAAGAAAAAAACATTTTAAATAGAATTATTAATGATCATTTTTTTTTTTAATAATATTTTTCTCCAGCATAGACACTGGTCTCTTCGGACTTTAATTAAATTTAAACTTTAACCCCTTTTTTTGCATATCTCTTGGGAATTTTTATATTCGTTTATATTGTAAAATGTTATTAGATTATATTATTTTGTATTATAGTATTTTTTTGAAATTTTTTGTTTGTAATCATTGTAGTCTATTTATGAAGGAAAGGATGTGGCGTGCCATCTTGTATATATTAGGGTAGATATATGCTTGTTTCTTTTCAATGAGAAAAATAAATTTTTAGAGATTTTTCTTTCCGAATATTTCGAATGCATTTATTAGCACTTCGTCAGCATCTGTACAAAATTATAAAAATATTTATATTTTAAATTTGTATAAACTCACTCTAATTATTTAATTTATTTCTATAATTTTCTACAGCTTCTGATAAAATGCTATTAAATGCCTTCGAAATATTCGGAGAAAAAATCACTAAAAAGTTTTTTTTCTCATTGTCAAGAAACAAACATTCACCTATCCTAATTGTATTTATGTATACACATTTTTGTAATTTTATATTTTTGGTAAAAAAAAATATTAAAAAATGTGGATAAAAGTAGACAGAAGCAGCCAATAAGACTCTGAATGCAGTTTCTAATCACTGGAAACGTTTCGGTTCTTTTCACTTTCTAAAGCATCACAGGCCCTCGGGCCTGCTAGCGTGCTAGCGTGCTGGCCTTCTTTACCAAGGAGTCCGATGATTTTATTTAAGCCATTTGGATACCAAAAGGCTTAAATAAATATGCCTGCACCCCAAAATATATATTATTAAAAATGTTTTTTAGTTTTATATGGCCTGAGTTACCGAAAAGACTGTGTGCATGTGTGGGGAAAAAAGTGTGAGTGTTAAAAAAAAAAAATCACAGTCACCAGAAAAAATTGATTGTCTCTTGATGGCTAGATAATTATACAAGGATATGCATTGGCAGCCAAAAGTGAAAAATTTTCGATTGTTAGTCGCACTCCTCATCAGGACAAAATATGTAAGGTTCCGAGGTAACTTAAAATAAACAAAACCTGTAAAGAGAATTTTCAAACTAATAAATATTGATAAATACATTAGGATACTACACTATTATTTCAACGAATCTGGCATTTTTAATACCTGTTTTTTTCCTGATGATAAGTGCGACTGACGCTCGAAACGGCGACTAAATATAATATTTTTTCACCTGTCGCTGGCATCCCCGCACATATGTTTCTTCAACCAATCCATTTTCATTATACATTTTAGTATTTATTAATTCTAAACAATGTTTTTTTTTCTCTTTATGTTACAGCCATTGAATCGCGATCTTCCGTCCGGTCGTCCTCAATGGCGTTTTACCGTATTCGCACAAGACGAGCGTGGTGAGGGTCTCGTCGGTTATGCAGACGTCCAAATTAACTTGAAAGATATCAACGATAACGCACCCATCTTCCCTCATGGCGTTTACTATGGCAACGTCACAGAAAATAACACCGCTGGTGAGTGTACGCAATTTTCTCTCATTTCACATTATCAAGTTTCTATTATTTGAATAAGTAGAAAAATATCATTGGACATTTATTTTTATTCTTTTAATTTACTAAAAACATCATCCATAAATTATTATTATCATCATCATTATCATCAACGTCCGTCTTTTTTCTTTTGTTACGCCTTTCTTGTTCTAAACTCGTTATAGGAATCGTTCTATTTAAATTAGATCCATTATAGAGAAAGAGAGGGAGAGAGGAATCATGAATAAATTGCGATTTCGTCTTTGGAAGGTGTAAGAAGGGAAGGAGGGGGAAAGAATTATATTTTCTTCTTTTCAACGAAATATTCCCTCGTCATTTTTAGCACGTCTTTTCTTTCTAATTGCCCATGAAAATTCACCTCTCTCTTCGTCCTTATTAATTATTCCATTCAAAATCCCCTCACACTTAAAAAAAAAAAAAAAAATAGCTATATATCATAAAAAATTTTGAACTTTGTTGAAAGCAGAAAGTGAGAGAGATGAAATAGGCTTTTTGACGTTAAAAGACACTAAAAAAAAAAGTAAATCCTATCTTTAATTTAATATATATTTTTTTTTTAATTTGATGTCAGACGAAATGAGATACGCGGATAGAATTTATATATTTTTTTTATAAAATTTATTTAGACATTAAATTAAAAATTGAATTAGTATAACGTTCACTTTTCTAAAAAAAAAAAAAAAAAAAAATTATAATTTTTCTCTTCTAGTGAAAGTTTAATTTATGATAACCCTCCATAATTTTAGAGCTGGAAAAAAAATTTGATTAATTTATGACGGGACAGCTAAAAAAAATGTGAATATTATCTAAGGGCCGGTAGCTTCAACTATGGGTTATTTGACCTATAGTTAGTTTGTAATACCGAAACCCTCTTCAGTATTAAATGATTTGTGAAGCTAGCAACTTAATAGACACATTACTTATAAAAATTATTAAAAATAAAAATTGAAATTAATATGGATAAATATTATGAATTAAAATAATTAATTTTAAAAAAAATGAACCGAAACGTTTCCGGTGATTAGAAAACAAATGAATTTGTTTATATTCACATGTTTTTTAATGATACCTGTATGATTTTATTTTGATTTTCTTTCCAAAATTTACGAAAAATGTCGTTTTTTTCTGTGATTATTTCAAAAACTATTCAGTTTTCGGAAAAATATCAAAGAATAAAAACTTTTTAAAATTGAGTATTTTATCATAATATAACAAAAAAATTGAAAATTTCGAAATTTCTGAAAAAACTTATTAGGTAAAGTACTACTTCCAAGTGACGTATTTACTCCAAAAGTTGATAGAAATCTACAATTTTAGTGTAAGGAGCATATACCAAATTTCATCGATCTAGCTGCTTTGGTTTTTAAGCAATCGTTTTCACACACACACACACACCCAAAGTCTCGGGGAAGTCATTCCCATATTTTTTATTATTTATTTAATTCATTTTGGCGGACTTCTTGTCTTCTTAATTTTTGAACTTACATAAAATTTCACCTAGAATATATCTATCATCTCAGTGAATAAGTGGTTAAGTCGATTTTTATCCAAAATTATCCAAATGTAAGTAGAGGATATTCGGAATAAGGAATTATGTATTGTCTTTCCGCTTGAAATAATTCGTCCCCCGGACTAGATGCAAAGCCCGCCGAAGGCTGGTGGCGCAGCTAGTTATTTATGCAAAACTTTACCCACCTCACAAATTTTTAATCGTCTGGTTCCGCTTATACTTTTTCGTTCGCTTCTTGAATTCTATACTTATAAAGTAGCGACAATACATAAACATTATTTTCCGCCAGTATTTTCAAAATTCCCCTACTTGATATGTGATTAATTAATTTAATTAATTAATTAACTATGTCAAATTTTATTTATTCACAAAATGTTTGATTTTAAAACATTACCCCTTTTAAAATAATATGAAACGGTTTGAATAAAATTAATTCGTTAATTGAATAATTAAATTTAATTAAAATGTTTACCTACAATCGGAATTATTTTTTTTTTTTATAATTCATTTAAAAACAAATTCTGTTTTTTTTTTTTCAAATTTTTAAAAATAATGAAAATCGGGAGATTGAAGTGTCTCAGTCATTTAACGCAATTAATTAGACCTTGTTGGTCATCCAATCAGCTGTGATTGCCACCCCGAATGACACACCCTCTAACCTATTAAAAAAAAAGGGTGGGGATAAAGCCCATGTGTCAGCAAACAAGAGAGAAAGAGACATACAATAGAAACCCTCTTTTTTTTATTTTTAATCTTCTCCTGTCTGGACCCTCATTTAGACATCCATTCTTTGCGATATATATAAAATTGAAAAAAAAAAAAAAAAAAAAAAATATTGGACATGGTTCTATTCTGATAGTGAATAGACAAAAAACTGGATGTGGCCCGCGTACTGAGAACAAAAGTGAAGTAATTTGAAGAAAATAAAATCCCATTTTTTTGGAATAAAGCAAAAATATAGGCTACAGTATATACAAATCAAATTTTTAAGTATTAATTTTTAAAATTTTACATTAAAAATAAAATTTAATTTCCAAAAATATATATTTTTCTCAAATCTCGGTGGAGGGTTGGGGGTATTACATTTAATTTAACTCAACACGCCTCCCCTTGTATCCGCCCTTGCCCTGAAAATGTCTTATAGGTCAAAACTTAAAAGGTCTTAATTAAAAATAATAATAATAATAATTTAATAGGAGAATTAAATTCAAGTATGATACACAAGGTATTTTGTTTCAATGATTTATTTATGTGTCATCATGGGAAGTGGATTACATCAGTATGTAATTCACTTCCGATGATGACACATATGGTGTCGAAATGCGTATAAAGTGTTAAGGTGGATTCACACCGGGACCTGACTTGACTCGAGTTGAGTCCGGTGGCGAACCCAACCTATGTATTCCTATGGAGGTGCACACACTGCTGCCGACAGCTTCCTTTCAGTCCTTTCCGTCAAGTCAGGTCCCAGTGTGAATCCACCTTTAATGTTTAATAAATAAGTCATTGAAACAAAACCCCTTGTGTATCATACTTGAATTTAATTGTCCTATTAAAGCATAATGTTTCAACTAGAGCCAACGGTACCAGTTTAAAATTAAAAAATCTGGTGTGACTGGCGCACAGCACAAACTTTCTCTTACCTTCGGTAATCGAAAGTTGTGTTCTGTGCTGTCACACCAGATTTTGTGTCGACATATATTTAGTTCCCGACAGTACGGAACATTTGAATTCAGATGTAAAATTTATAAGTGTGGGAAAATATTTATATTTTGTTACCATGGCAACCATTTCTCCTATCTTCCCTATGAAATACAAGAGTAAAGTGGTCTTCAGAAGATTTCAATCGCAAAATGAGAATATACATTTTAAAGAGCATCTAAAAAATAATTGATTTTTGAATTTTAAAAAAAATCGTTGGAGCAAATTTTGAGAAAATCGAAAAAAACTGAAAAAGTACATCAGTAAAGTACTAGTACTCTTTGGCCGATTTTGATTAAAAGCTTATTTTTCCGGTCCAGGAGGGTGTTTAACTTAAATATAAAATTTCAGCCTCATAGCTCAATTCCTTCATGCTTAAAATTGAACACAGACACACCCACACACACACCAGACAGACCATGTCGCGAAAACCACTTTTTTGGATTCAGGGGACCTCAAAACGTGAAGATCCATCAAAATCTCGACATCAATTTTTACATGAATCCAATACTTTCTCTCTATATATATATTACATATAACATAGGTAAAAAAGTAAAAATAATAATAATAATTTTTTATTTTATTTATATAACAAAATTACCATTCTTTGTTCAACCTAGAATCTGTGATTTGCTCGAGAGAACTTTTTATACATGATTTTATTCTGATAAAATTTATATTCATAATTTACTTCTACTCCGTGACCGCTAAGTTTATTTTTTTACTATTAATAAGACTTTTAAGAACAAGGGATTTTAGTATACTAATTGACTGAGAATATTCATATCCAAAACTTCGCTCATGCTCCAATAATTTATATTGTCCAGAACTATCCTGTTTTTTTTTTCCTGCTCTTCCTACACTATCTATAGTCTAAATAAACTGAAACCATAGAAATTCACACTGGCGCAGTCAACTAGCTTTATTTATTTATAAATGTATATCATTACAACTAATTTACACTACACTTTTTTAATTACTATACACAATCAAATAAAAACACAGAACATATAAATATATATTATTTTATAACTAACCACGACAATATTTCACACAATTTATCTAATCAAAATCTTTTCAAATAAACAAACAATAATTAATTTTTATTTCATTCAAACAATTTTTCAAAATTTTAACTCGGGGAGGGAGGGGGATACCCCCCCCCCTTACTCCTTAGACTGATTTATCAACAACAATAAAAAATTTATAATATTTCTTTCTTAAATATACATTACACTAGTGACTGAATTTAACTTTTCATTAAAATATCACTTTATATTTACAATTATCATTAATAAACATAAAAAAATAAATAAATTCTTTCACAATTTCACCAACTTATTTTAAATTCCTCTCCTATATTTTATTTGACTTTAAAAACTATTTAACAAAATCAAAAAATCTCCACAATTTTCATTTAATTTTTAAAAACAAAACCTCATAATATAGAGGGCTGATCACAAAAAAACAATAATTTTGATCATTATCTATCTTATTATTTAATTAAAATATTTGATTACATATATTTATATAACTATATTAAAAACGAAAGAATATCATATTTTAAACTTTTATATTAAATATTTATTTCAAAAACTAAGAAAACACCTAAATTATATTCACACACAAACCCCCCCCCCCCGAGATACTTTTTTTCATAAATTTACTTATTACTCACAAAACCTTATCCGAAAACCCACCCCCCCCCCCCCCCCGAGACACTCTACCCCCCCACTATCCACCCTCATTACAAATTTATTTTTATTTCTGATAATTTTATTTTTACCATTTCTATCAAATCTGATTTGTTATTTTAGTTTCAATTTCTCAACTATAACTATTCTATATTTGTTTTTTAATTTTTCACATTTCCACCATATCATTAAACTAATTAAATTTATTGATTTTTATAGAACATTATACATAGACATGCTTGTATATGAACAAATATAGGATACGAATAGAATAGGTAAATAAATTGCTTTCTGAATATGGCTTCGTTAAATTCATTTTCGTTTTGTCAACTTTAGAAATTTATTGCCTATGTATAATATACAGTTATATATACGTATCTCTCTCCCTCTTTTGTGTGTTGGTACTATTATTATATGCTGTATCAACTTGTATTTCCATATTTAACAATAAGCTACGAATTCAATTTTTGAAGTAACTTTATCAAAAACTAAAAATCTCTTTTATTCTTAAGTGGTATCCTATTGTCCTGTTCGGTATTCAAGAGATTCGAACTCAGAATTTTTATTTTATAGGCCTATCTTTCAGTAAATTGCGTAGATATGCATGTATTGAATATTAATAAGAGAATGAATCAAATTAGAAGTTGAAATAAAATAAAAGACTTATTTTCGCCCCGAATTATTTTAATATTTGAATATTTCATCTTCTAACTGTACTAGGGCCTTCTTCCACATTGTCTTTGAATCAAATTAAATTCCTAAAGATCGAGACACATTCGGTATTTTATTCTATTTCATATGGAAATATAATTGTAATCGTCAACAAATTCGATCTCTAGGCGTTTTGTACAAGATCCTCGTATTTTCGGCCACTTTGACTCAGAATCATGGGCCCGTCTCTTTACAGCCCCACGGTCTAGCTCAGAAGATAGTGGGTTTTTGAGATCATTTCAGAATGTAGATCGCTAGATTTGAGATACTGAATCTGTATCTGTATCTCAATTTATACGAGAGCAGGACAATAAGTCCGTGACTTTTTGAATGAAACACAGGTTTTTGGATAAAAAATTATTTTATTTTTCAACGTATCCTCCTCTATACACTTTGTCCAAAGTTTCTCCAATTTATTATCCCTTCCAAAAAATAAGATTTGTCGAGGACATCAAAATAGGTATTTTGTTTGTGAGATGATTTCATCGTTGGAGTCAAATCTCTTTCCGCCGAGCCATTTTTCAGGTTTGGAAACAAGAAATAGTCACTCGGGGCTAAATCCGGAGAATAGGGCGGATGAGGGAGCAATTCGTATCCCAATTCATAGATTTTTGACATGGCAACTGCACGTGGGTGCACCCTTGCATTGTCTTCTCAAATCACGAGGTAGTCTGCTATTAATGGATGTCAATCAAAAACTAAAAGACCCAGCTGGTTCAAATTTCGACAGGAGTCAGCTGATAGTTGCCTGCTGAAAGGAGCAGTGTTGAAATTTCAGTTAAGAGGCGGTAAATTCAAAAAGTCACGGACTTATTGATCTGCCCTCGTACCTCAGTTCCACAGATTAAGAGACTGGAACGTAGTATTTTAGACAAACAACTTTACCCAAATAAAATAATTTGATTTTTGGTTTAACTGTATTTGTAAAAGATAACACATTTAAAAAAGTATTTCCAATTCTTATAAAATTTTGTATTTATTTAGGATTCTCTAACCTATAGCCTATATAATATCCAAATATGAGATTAAAATTTTGAAAAATAACATTTCAAGCAGTCAACATTGAAAATGCAAGTTTGCAACTAAAGTCCTATGGGAAACTAAATATATCTCGACACAAAAAAAATCTAGTGTGACAAGCACAGTACACATCTTTCTGTTACCGGTGGGTAAGAGAAAGTTGTGTGCTGTGCGACCAGTACACTAGATTTTTTTTTATAATAACTAATATTTGGTTGCCTAGGTAATAGGCGCTTTATATTAAATAACTTTATTTCCAATTGTTATAATTGAAAATTAACTTTCCTAGAACATATTATATTATATACCAGATTAACTTCTACTCAATAGATATGACTAAGTTTTATTTTATTAATATAAAAGATTCAAGAGTTAATTTATCTCTTAGGACGATTCACTTGTGAATATCTTTCTCTCTTAATCAATGTTACAAATGATATTATACGTATTTCTGCTTAAATCTAACATCTTTATATTATTTTCAAAAGTTTGACTTTTCTTATATTAATTGCCAAGGGCGTGAAAAGATCACAAACTTTTTAAAAGGTCTTTATATTAAAGGAGTAAAAAAAAGGGAAATGTCGCGCTCTCTCTCTCTCTCTCTCTCTCTCTCTCTCCTCTTTTGATATTATATTATTACAATATATTAAACTTTGAGAAGTAAAAAGTAACACAGATCCATTCATCTCTTTGGTCTCATTCTTTCTCTCTTTGGATTGTTTACTTGTACATTTTATTTTATCTCAATTGCTAACTTTCATCATTTTACAATACATTATAAATATAGACATTTTATATTTAAAAAAATATATACAGGGTGCAACAAAAGTTGGCACAAAACATAGAAAATGTGAATGAAATTGTTTTTGAGGCCTTTTTCGGCATCTTAGATCATTTAGACCCCGTCCCTTTTTATTGCAATCAATTGCTATCCAGCCCACGGGGCGTGGTGTAGAGGTTAGCGTGCTAACCTCATATACCAAACGTCGCGGGTTCGGACCCCAGGCAGTCCGATGATTTTATTTAAGCCATCTGGATACCAGATGGCTTAAATAAAAATGCCTGGACCCTAATATATATAAATTCATAAATAACGGTTATCGTAAATGTCTTATATGGCCTGAGCTGCCGAGAAGACAGTGTGAATGTGTGTGTGAGTGTGAGTGTGAATGAGAAAAAAGTGTGAATGTTTAAGAGAAAAAAAAAAAAAAAATTGCTATCCAATTTTTTTTTTAAACACTCGCACTTTTGTCTCATTCACACTCACATTCACACACAAATTCACACAGTCTTTTCAGCAACTCAGGCCATATATGATTAACGATCTCTCTCAGTCATTAGTGTCAGCCCTGACACTTTGTGGTTACTCTGAAGAGTAACTTTCATGGGAATAATACTGAGGTGGGTTCCCGTTTCCTTCCTCAGGAGGAGGCATCTCAAATAGATACAGGATAAACAGGAAGTTACTTCCGGAAGTCAGTTGGAATTGACGATAGTAAGAAAACGAATTTTTTCTTTTTGCAAGGAACTTTATAGCTTGGCGACCGAGCGTTTTCTTACTATCGTCAATTCCAACTGACCTCCGGAAGTAACTTCCGGTTTATCCTGTATAAATTTTCCTCCGGCTGTTTCTACTCTTTATCTCAAATAGAGTTGGATAATTTATTGCCATGAGGTGGATTTGAACTCGAGTTGTCTTCAACTCAGGATTATAGCGTTACTGCTTTATCCCCTCGGCTAATCCTCAAGATTAACGATAACCGTTGATTAATTAATTTATATATTTGGGATCTAGGCATTCTTATTTAAGTCATTTGGTATCCAAATGGCTTAAATAAATTCATCGGACTGCCTGGTGTCCGAACCCGCGACTTTTGGTATACGAGGTTAGCACGCTACACCAAGCCTCGAGGGCTTTTATCCAATTAAATTGAAATAAATTTTTTTGTCGGGACTGGGATTCGAACCCGACTTTTGTAATCAGAGGCTAATGCTTGAACTCTGAATAACAAAAATAATAATTTGAAATAAAAATTTACAAATAGAAATTAGCTATTATTAATAATAGTTCAGGGTTGATCGAGCTGAAGCTTCCCATTACCTATACTAGTGGTATATTTATATATGAAAGAGAAAATGTATTGAATTCATGTCAAAAATTCGATGGAAATACCTTATTATTATATTATTCTTCTATTCGTTTATGCTACTAGTTGCCTAACTCCCAGGCGTCCTTATGATTAAAAAAAAAAATATATTTTAATTGCATTATCTTCCCCATTAATTTTCTTAGTATTTTTTTCTTATTGTTAAAAAGAAGAGTTATTTGACACTTGTTCATTTTAAAACTTAAAAAAAAAAAAATTATTTCCTCACTGTGGAGGTGGAAAGGGGAGGGGTAAGAAAGTATTTTCCATCTATTCTAATTGTTTTGTATATCTGGAAGGTTTTTTTTTTTTTTTTAAACATTCACACTTTTTTCTCATTCACACTCACACTTACACACACATTCACACAGTCTTTTCGGCAACTCAGGCCATTTAAGACTTTAGGCGATAACCGTTGTAATTAATATATATATATTGTGGGTTCAGGCATTTCTATTTAAGCCATCTGGTATCCAAATGGCTTAAATAAAATCATCGGACTGCCTGGGTCCGAACCCGCGTCGTTTGGTATAGGAGGTAGGCACGCTACCTACTCGGAGGCAGGGGGGGGGTGTTGATTCTAACATAGTATAAAATAAATTTCATACAAAACATTGAGTCCTTTCATCCATTTAATTATTTTCAATAAATGACCACTTTGATGGTGTCTCTTAAAACCACCTGCTCTTATTTTTTTTTTCAGCTGGTCTTGTAGTCATGACGATGACCGCAATCGACTACGATGATCCTAATGAAGGGACAAATGCTCGTCTCGTTTACTCCATTGAGAAAAACGTAATTGAAGAAGAGACTGGCTCAGCGATCTTCGAAATTGAACCCGACACAGGCCAAATAAGAACTCTGATCTGCTGTCTCGACCGGGAACGAACTCCGGACTATTCCATTCAAATTGTCGCCATGGACGGTGGAGGACTTAAAGGTAGGACATCTCCACGCATATAGAATAATAATAATAACATAGAATAATCCTCTATCTTATTGAAGAATGATTGACATTGACTTGAAAAGTCATAGCTTCAATAAAGTTATTTAGTAGGATAATAAGTTTTCACTCTTATTACTTTCTCTTACCTATGTATATATGTGTAATATATATATATAGAGAGAAAGTATTGGATTCATGTCAAAAATTCGATGTCGAGATTTTGATGGATCTTCACGTTTTGAGGTCCCCTGAATCCAAAAAAGTGGTTTTCGCGACATGGTCTGTCTGTGGGTCGGGGGGGGGGGGGGGGGGGGTGTGTGTGTTCAATTTTAAAGATGAAGGAATTGAGCTAGGAGGTTGAAATTTTATATTTAAGTTAAACACCTCCCGGGAGCGTTTAAATAAGCTTTTAATCAAAATCGGCCAAAAAGTACTAGTACTTTACTGATGTAGTTTTTCAGTTTTTTTTCCATTTTCTCAAAATTCGCTCCAACGATTTTTTTTTAAATTCATAAATCAATTATTTTTTAGATGCTCTTTAAAATGTATATTCTCATTTTGCCATTGAAATCTTCTGAAGACCACTTTACTCTTGTACTCCATAGAAAAGATAGGAGAAATGGTTGCCATGGTAACAAAATATAAATATTTTCCCATACTTATAAATTTTACATCTTGAATTCTAATATATCGGCGGAAACTAAATATATGTCGACACGAAAAATCTGGTGTGGTAATCGAAAGTTGTGTTCTGTGCTTGTCACACCAGATTTTTTTTTTCCTCAGCGCACACTTTACTTTATCCGAGTAATTCGATAATGCTACCTTAGGTGTATCATGAAAAATATTGTAGTATTTGCAAAAATTTTCCAATTTTCTTTCCCTCCATCCAGATCAGCTGACACTAATACAGATACTTGAAGCTGTTTATTTATTTATTTTTTTTCTTCAATTTTCACTTTTTTTTTAACTTTTTAATTTCTTGTTTAAAAAATAACTAATAAACTTAATGTTATATCATGAATTTCGTTCAAGTAATATATTAACATCGTAAAATGGTAAGAAATACCGATTAATAATACATTTAGTCTAAATGCTTTTCGACATTTATTAGTTTCTTAAATTGAATTTCAATATTTACGTTGTTGTTTTTTAACGTCTTTCTCGTTAAAAAGGTGAATTTAATAGGATAAAATAAGAGAGATTCTTAATAATAAATTCCCCAAAACGCTATTTAAAAGCTCTTTATAGAAAAAAAAAAATCATCTCTTTTTAAGTTGGTTTCTTTTATTAAATACAATTTGAATTAATATCACCGCAATCTCCAGCCCATTACTGGACTTAAATCATTTTAATTTGGAAAAGTAAGATGATCGATGATCCATGAAAATATATTATTGATATAATATACAGTTCCAAGATTTGATGAACTTTGGAATAGCAAAATTTAATAGTTTAATCAGGATTCGAAAAACGTTGCAGCCAAGAAATTAAACAACAAATTTTATTTACCGACGTTTCGGTCGCCAAACACGACCTTCATCAGGACAAATATTGTTAAATATAAATTTATGTGATATGGAGGACATTGACATCTCACAGCCACACTAGCGGTCCCAGGGGGGGCCCAGAGGGGCCCGGGCCCCCCCTTTGGACAGACAAAAATTCAAAAGTTTTATTTAATATTTTAAAACTAAACAAAAAAATTATAAATTTTTCACGTCTCAGGGTATCTAAAAACGCAAATTTCAATGCCTCATTTTCAAAAATTTTTCCATACCCCCTCAAAATTTTTAAAAATTTTAAATTCGTCAAAAATCGATTTTTTTTTCTCGTTATGGTAAAATTTTAGACGAGAAAAAATACATTTCTCAAATTTTCAACCCTTAAAAAATTTTTTTGAGCTCATCTTTGGAGAGGTCTCTTAAAACATGAGAAACTAAAATATTATCATATAGTAGGGAATCCGAAGAGAGGTCGATTTGCACCCAGCTGTTTATTGGATGAAACGTATTTTACATGAAATTTAATATGTTAAATAATATACCTTGAATAGGTTGCCTGAAAAATTCCTGTGCAAACTATAATTAATTACAAATTTAAAAACTAATTTTTTTTTCCAAAATTACACAATAAAGATAATTTTATCACGAATCCAATGATGTACGGTTGCCTGCGGAAAACCTGTGCTGAATCCCGGTTGCTGCGGTTACATTACAGATGCACTTTTTCGTTTTTTTTTTAGATTTTCTCAAAATGTCCTCTTATGATTTTGATTAAAATTCAAAAAACAATTATTTTTTAGACACTCTTTAAAATAAATGTATATTCTCATTATCGGGTTGAAAACTTTTGAAGAACACTTTAATTTACTCTTGCACTTCATAGGTAAGATAGGAGAAATGGTTGCCATGGTACATAAGTTTCCATTACCTAAGAAGAATCGAAAATTATGTCCTGTGCTTCTCCCACCAGATTTGTTTGTGTCGACATATTTTACTTTCTCTTACCTATGTATATATGTAATATATATATAGAGAGAAAGTATTGGTTCATGTCAAAAATTCGATGTCGAGATTTTGATGGATCTTCACGTTTTGAGGTCCCCTGAATCCAAAAAAGTGGTTTTCGCGACATGGTCTGTCTGTGGGTGGGTGTTGTGGGTGGGTGGGTGGGTGGGTGGGTGTTGTGTGTGTTCAATTTTAAGCATGAAGGAATTGAGCTACGAGGTTGAAATTTTATATTTAAGTTAAACACCCCCGGGACCGAAAAATAAGCTTTTAATCAAAATCGGCCAAGAGTACTAGTACTTTACTTTACTTTTCGTTTTTCATTTTCTCAAAATTCTCCAACGATTTTTTTAAAATTCAAAAATCAATTATTTTTTAGATTCTCTTTAAAATGTATATTCTCATTTTGGAATTGAAATCTTCTGAAGTCCACTTTACTCTTGTATTTCATAGGGAAGATAGAGAAATGGTTGCCATGGTAACAAAATATAAATATTTTCCATGCTTATAAATTTTACATCTGAATTCATATGTTCCGTACTGTCGGGAACTAAATATATGTCACACAAAAAATCTGGTGTGACAAGCACAGAACACAACTTTCGATTACCGAAGGTAAGAGAAAGTTGTGTTGCATCACACCAGATTTTAATTTCTGACAGTACGGTACATTCGAATTCAAGATGTAAAATTTATAAGTATAGGAAAAATTTATATTTTGTTACCATGCCAACCATCCCCTATGAAGTACAAGAGTAAAATGGTCTTCAAAAGATTTCAACCCGAAAATGAGAATATACATTTTAAAGAGAGCCTAAAAAATAATTGTTTTTTGAATTTTAATCAAAATCGTAAGAGGAAATTTTGAGAAAATCTAAAAAAACCGAATAAGCGCATCTGTAAAGTAACCGCAGAAACCGATTCAGCACAGGTTTTCCGCAGGCAACCGTACATCATTGGATTCGTGATAAAATTATCTTTATTGTGCAATTTTGAAAAAAAAAAAAAATTAGTTTTTAAATATTCTATTCACGATATATTATTTAACATATTAGATTTCATGTAAAATACGTGCAAATCGACCTCTCTTCGGATTTAGACCAACACGAGGTCGAAAAAAAAATTAGTCGGATTTTTGCGCCACCCTATTCTTTACCCTTCCCTTCATCATAAATTTTGGGCCATTGGCTACCAAACCAGGTGAAATAAATATATAAAATAGGTCTAAATGGCCTTCGCTGCCAAAAAAGAGCTTAAATGAATAAAAAAAAAAAAAAAAAATTTGGGCCCCCCCCTTGACAAAATCCTGGGACCGCCACTGCACAGCCACATCCCATCAATTGTTAAATATACACGATTTTAGATATTTTAATAGTTATTGCAATCAAATATACAATTTCCTTTTATTATTATTAATTTGCTTGCTCGATGTCTTAATGATTATTGAATCAGAGACATCGAGCAAGCAAATTAATAATAATTTTTTCTAGTCGATATATCAAAGAGAAAAGAAATTGTATATTTTTTTAATTGCAATAGATATTAAAATACCTAAAATCGTGTATATTTAACAATATTTGTCCTGATGAAGGTCTTGATTGGCGTCCGAAACTTCGGTAAATAAAATTTTTTATTTAATTTCCTGGCTGCAACGTTCTTCGATTCACAGCCATAAAAAGTTTATTTAATAATTTATTAAAAAAAAAAATTGCGAGTAAAATTCATCTTATTTAAACAGAAAATCCAATCAAATAATTAAGTATTATTCAACAAAGTATAATACATTTCGCTTTTTTATGTCGTCATAAAATTGATAAGCAAAAACTACAATAATAATAGAGGTCAAAATGAAATGAATTTAATATGAATTTTAGAGCGAAATGGCCACAATGGCTTAAATAAGCTCTCTGATACGTTTTTATTTTTATTTGTATTTTTTTTTTTAATTTACATTTACATTTATACAAAAGGTTAATCATAAAATTTAAAAGAAACATTTAAAAAATTAATTTTCTTCCATTTAAATTAGTTACATGTTTTTTTTTCTCCTTTAGAAAAAGAAAAAATTCTCATTTATTGTTGAAAATTTTCAATTAATTAGAGAATTCACATTAATTACTCTCTTTGTAATTTATTCTCTTTTAAAATATTAAAAGAAGAATAATTGTAAAGCTATATCCTTTAAACAATGAATCATTCATTCGATTTTAATTAGTTATCGATGTTTCTAAGACGAATAGGGGGGTGCATATGAAAAAAACTGTCCATTATTTTACAAGTTTGATTATAATAATATTAATCTAAAGACAGAGATATAAATATAAAAACAAGGCGGAGTAAGCGCAATGTCCACGGGAGTTGGAAACCACACTTATACCAAACAAACAAATGTCTCTTTACTCTCCTTTTTTTAAATTTTACCCCAATACAGGGGTTGGGGTCGGAATTAAAATAACAAAAAACTCGCATATAGGTTTTTGAATTTGAATTTCATTTAAATCAAATAAAAAAGAAATATAAAATGAAACCCCTCTTCCCGTTTTATTTAAATTAAACCCATTTTTTTCTCTTCCCTAACTAAGTTATTTAATATATTGAGAGAAAGTATTGCGATCTTGTCAAAAATTCAATATAGAGATTTTATTAGATTTAAACTTTCTACCGTAGGCTCTAGTTGAAACATTAGGTATATATGAAAGGTAAAATTTGAAAACCACTTCTGATGATGACAGTAATGTCGAAATACATATTAAGTGTAAATTTTAATTAATAAAAAACCTTGAAACACATAATCTAGTGTATTTTACCTTTCATATATAGATATATGGGTCCCGCAAATGATATGTCTCTCGGTGTCCATATCTGTCTGTGAACAAAATATTCCAATAAGATTGATATTTAAATTAGGTACCCTCAATACATGCAACACGAAGCTTTAAGCTTTAAAAAAAAAATAAAAAAAAAAAAACGATGATTAAAATTCATAAATAAATTATTTTTTTTTTAGAAGCTCTTTAAAATTTATATTCTCATTTTACCCGCGAAATTGTACAAAGGCCACTTTACTCTTGTACCCATAGAAAAACACATAATACAACTTTCAAATATCGAAGATAAGAGAGTTGTGTTCTGTACACACCTGATCTTTTTTATTTTTATTGACCAATGAAGTAAGTGGCTGTTATTTACACACTAGGAAGGAGCAGGAGCAGCCAAAAATCAAAGCCTTCGATTTTACTACAATTAACAGAATACATAATAAATGTATTGTGCCCTTTTGACCACTCCGGGACAAATGCATTTGAAAGACAGATGATGGGGGAATGAAGTTTTCCCGAAAAGTCTCGGTAATTGTAGTAAAATCGGAGGCTTTGATTTTTGCTGCTCCTGCTCCCTTCCTTGTGTGTTTATTTTTATTGACTTTACAATTTTTTCTGGTTTCCTACATCTGCCTCTTGTGTCTTATATATTTATTTTCTATTCTTTCCAAATTTTTTAGAGGGGTCCAAAGAAAAAATTTATTTTTATATTGAAATTAACATGCAAATTCCCATAGGTATTTAACATTGGCTCTATGAAAGGAAGAGCCAAAAAATGAATTTGAAAAATCTTAAATAGTATATCAGTAATGTGTACTTCAAACAATTTTCACGAAAAATTATTCTGATATATGTACTTTTTAAAGAGCATCGAAAAAATAGTGAATTTTAATCAAAATCGTTAGAGAGAAACTGAAAAAATACTTCAGTAAAGTACTAGTAGTTTTTGGCCAATTTTGATCAAAAGCTTATTTTAACTCCCCGGGAGGGTAACTAACTTAAATATACGGTATAGGGCCTATATTTATTTTCAATTTTTTTAGAGGCGTCCAAAGAAAAAATTTATTTTTATGCATAAAGCTATTTTCATATTGAAATATTGCTCTGATTTTTTTTTTTTTTTAATTTTAAATTAATGCCTATCAACGAATTGAAAAAATATATGCAAATAATTATTAATCATATAATTATAAAGTCAAATATCAAAAAAAAAAAATCAAATTACCCTCGGGCGTTTCCATCCAGGTAGTCAGTCAATCATTCATTGATCCGATCCAATCAATCCCCAAAAAATATACTATTATTCTCTATTTATTTATTGAAAAAGTGAAATGGGGAATTTTAATAACTTATCTCCATAAACTTTTTCACTTTTTTTTTTAATATAGACATTTAAAAAAAGCGATTGGAAATTTTAAAGTTGAAATATTATAATATAGGCTACGTGTTGTAAAAAAAAGACAACAGAATGAAAAAGCTTTTATTTTTTAAAGGAATTGTTATTAACAATTATTTATTTTTATCACAGAAAATTAAATTTCAAATTCCAATATTTAATTAAGATTTAACAAAATAGTCTTTAAACGGTTGTTTCGACCTAGGTGGAATATGACTCAGTCCAGAGCGATCGTATTTTTTCCTTGACAAAAATCATTTGTTTCTTATGATTAGATCAGATGCAGTCCATGCACAGAACACATCTTTCAATTACCGAAAGTAAGAGAAAATTCTGTGCTGTGCGAACATTCACACCAGATTTTTAAATAATATTTTAGTTACAATTTATACCAAATTATTTTACTTAATGTAAGGTGACCAGATGTTTTATAATGGAATGTGGAAGAGACGCCAAAAATATTTTATTTTTTATTACATATTACTAGCCGCAACACCCGCTTTCGGCCAATTTAGGATATTTCTTGTTGCAATGCAATTGTGCTCTATAAAGAGTTCAATTGAGGATACTGACTGGGATCAACAGGGTGTATTTATGATTGCCCAAAGGATCGGAGTCGTATACGTGGAGAGCTGGCCATAAACCTAAAACAGTGGTTCCAACCGGTGTGCCACGGCACCCAAGGGTGCCGCGAGAATACCTAATGGGTGCCCAAAGTTATTTACATAAACAAACAAAAAAAAAAACCTGTGCACTCATAAGGACAACGAAAGAATGATGAATTCTTAAGGACAACGAAAGAATGATGAATTCTTAAGGACAACGAAAGAATGATGAATTCTTTCGTTGTCCTTATGAGTTCATGCGAATATGTGTCGCTGAAATTTTAAATTTCATTTATTCTCTCCTCCGGCTCTTTTTCAACGATTCATCATTTTCTGATATGAAGTTACAAAATTTTTCCATACATACGAGTATTAGAAAAATTGCACATGGAGGATACCACAACACTGAATTACAATAATTTACACACTCCATAAAATAAAAAACATTTGAAAAACAAGGGTAGTTAGGTCGCTAGAATGGTGGACTGTATAATATCACCCCAACATGAATTCAAAAGATAAAAGATTGTCTACTGTGGGAGACTTTTCAATGTGGAACAAGAAACCCAAATATGGGATGTCTGGCCACTTTAGCTTAATGCCAATCAAGACATTAAAGAAAAAAAAAATCTGGTGTGACTGGCGCACAGCACACAACTTTCTCTTACCCTTCGGTAGAGAAAGTTGCGCACTGTGCTGGTCACACCAGATTTTTTGTGTCGAGATATATTTAGTTTCCGATAGCACCTTAGTTTCAAACTTGCATTTTAAATGTTGACTGCTTCAAATAAACTATGGTTATTTTTCAAAATTTTAATCTCATATTTGGACATTTTATACACAATATAGAATCGTAAAAAAATACAAAATTTCATAAGAATTGGAAAAAAAATTTTAAATGCGTAAAAAGTTCCAAAGGGGACCCCCTTTTGAATCGAAATTAACATACAAATCCCTATAGGAAATTAACATTGTTTCTATGCGAAGATAAGGTGGAAAGGGAATTTAAAAAGAGTAGAGAGAGACGATAATGTTTGCAAGTGGGAGAGATATATATATATATGTTTTCTTTGAAACAATTAAAACAGAAATAAAAAAAAATAAATGGGAATTTAAATAATAATTGATTTTTTAATCTAATAAAAAAGAAAAAGATTTAAATTCCGTTACCATGGCAACCATTTCTATCTTTCCTATGAAGAACAAGAGTAAAGTGGTCTTCAGAAGATTTCAACGGCAAAATGAGAATATACATTTTAAAGAGCATCTAAAAAATAGTTCATTTATGAATTTAAAAAAAAATCCTTGGAGGGAATTTTGAGAAAATCGAAAAAAACTGAAAAAGTACATCAGTAAAGTACTAGTACTTTTTGGCCGATTTTGTTCAAAAGCTTATTTTGAGCGTGTGGGAAGGTACCTAAGTTAAATATAAAATTTCAATCCGGTAGCTCAATTCCTTCATGCTAAAAATCTGTCCACACACACGCACACACCACACACGCACACACACAGACCAATTTGCGGGACCCACTTTTTTGGACTCAGGGGACCTCAAAACATGTATATCCATCAAAATCTCGACATCGAATTTTTGACATGATCGCAATACTTTCTCTCTCTATATATTTCATATATAGGCTAAGAGAAAGTAAAAAATTATACCTACTGTACAACTCCCCGTCATCCCTCAGAGGCACCCTCTGATCTCTCGCTTCACGCCTCCTAAATGTTAAAATTTATTAGCTTTCAATTAATTATAAAATCCTCCCAGCATCCCTATGCTGTTCAGATCACGACTAACAGAACTAGTCAATTTCATTCTTCCTTTGTCCCCATGACCTCCCGTGATTAGAACAAGCTCCCTGCGTCTATCTTCCCCAAAATCTACAATCTTCAGACTTTCAAGTCTAATCTCAACAGGCATCTTCTCAGTTCCCCTTTTTTGCTTCTCCTTTTGTTTTTATTTTCTTCCTGGCTGCATGTGACCACTGGTCATTATAGGACTTCGGATCTTATGCACCCATCCAGAAAAAAATAAATAAATAAATATAACCAATTTTTTTAAAATCTTTTTTGGCATAAGGAAAAATAAAGATAGAAAAAAATCCAATATTAAAGACTCTTGATATTCAAAGTATTACAAGAAAATTTCAAATTTGATTATCTCTAAAACCAAATGGACCATAAAACAAAACGCCTTTGAAACCTATTAAATTTAAATTCACAGCATCCGAAACGTTTAAATCTTGTAAAAGGAAAAAAAAAAAAGAGGAGCGAGTGGAGGTGCAAAACTCATCGGACTAATGACCTTCACTAAGTGTATAAACTCTGAAATTGTTTTAATGACGTCATCATGTTCGATTGTGTCCATTAGCTTTGTTCTTAAATTAGATCTTAGAATCTGGCGATTCACATTTTTGCAAGACATTACCTTTTTTTTTTTTTTTTACTTGCCTCCCTTTCTTCTCTCTAAAGTCATTGACTTGGAATGTTGATAGCAAAAGTAAAACCTTTGAAGGGCTCTAAGAGAGAAAGAGGGAGAGACTAATCACGAACCAATATAGAACGGACGCTTTTTTTAAAGGAGATAAACAGAGATTGAACAATTTCAACAAACAGATGATCGTTTATCATCGTTATTTTATTTTTAATGAAATAAGAAAAAAGATAAAAATTTACTTATTTTATGCTAGGTCAGGAGTCGGCAACCCGCGGCCTTATATCCTAATTGTGTGGCTTTTCATCTTCAGCCAGTCCAAAATATATATTTTAATTTTATTGAAACAAATGAATTTCATTTATTAAAGAATAAAAAGCTGGTGTGACTGGTCGCACATCACACAACTTTCTCTTACCTTCGATAATCGAAAGTTGTATTCTGTGCTTGTCACCCCAGATTTTTTTTTGTGTCGAGATATAACTGTTATTTATTTTCTTACAGTACGTTACATTCGATTTTCAAGATGTAAAATTTATAAGTAGGCCTATGGGAAAATATTTATATTTTGCTACCATGGCATCCATTTCTCCTATCTTTTCTATGGAGTACAAGAGTAAAGTGGTCTTCAGAAGTTTTCAATGGCAAAATGAGAATATACTCTGGGTACATTTTAAAGAGCAACTATATATTACATATATACATAGGTAAGAGAAAGTAAAAACGCGATTTTAATACCCTTAATTGAATAATTTTCTGAAAATTTTCTAAAAAAAAAAAAAGAGATAGTAAAAATATTTTGAACTTATTTTTTAGTGTTTTTTGTTTATTTAACATATCAATATATTTTAATTTTTTAAAATATAAAAATCTGGTGTGACTGGCGCACAGCACACAACTTTTTCTTACCTTCGGTAATCGAAAGTTGTGTACTGTGCTTGTCACACCAGATTTTTTGTGTCGACATATATTTAGTTCCCGACAGTACGGAACATTTGAATTCAGATGTAAAATTTATAAGTATGGGAAAATATTTATATTTTGTTACCATGGCAACCATTTCTCCTATCTTCCCTATGAAATACAAGAGTAAAGTGGTCTTCAGAAGATTTCAATCGCAAAATGAGAATATACATTTTAAAGAGCATCCTAAAAATAATTGATTTTTGAATTTTAAAAAAAATCGTTGGAGCAAATTTTGAGAAAATCGAAAAAAACTGAAAAAGTACATCAGTAAAGTACTAGTAATCTTTGGCCGATTTTGATTAAAAGCTTATTTTTCCGGTCCCGGGGGGTGTTTAAGTTAAATATAGAATTTCATCCTCGTAGCTCAATTCCTTCATGCTTAAAATTGAACACAGACACACCCACCCACAGACAGACCATGTCGCGAAAACCACTTTTTTGGATTCAGGGGACCTCAAAACGTGAAGATCCATCAAAATCTCGACATCGAATTTTTGACATGAATCCAATACTTTCTCTCTATATATATATTACATATATACATAGTTAAGAGAAAGTAATAATTCTATTTAGTAAAAATATGTTTATAAAGGTCTGATGCGGCTCTTGGTAAATTTTTTAAAAATTATTTAAGAAAAATGGTACTTTACTTTTGCCGACCCCTGAACTAGGTATTTATTCTATTGAAAATAGTCAAATACACTTCACTCAAACGAAAAGCTGTGCAGTGTGTGTACCTTCCTAGAAGGTATGCAACCCAATTGGCAAACTCACTAATTAAGTATTCCAGAGCTCGACTAAGGCAAAGTAGTTGAATCTTTTTTGAAATTAACTCACGAACTCCTCTCTTTTAGAGCTTGATTTCATATAATTGTGACAGCAATCTCACAACTTTTCCAAGGTTTAGTCATATCAAAATTTTAGCTAGAGAAAATCTTTTCAAGTGGAGAGCTTTTATCCTCTCTCCTCCCCAAGTGAATAAATTTTAAAGATTATAAAATAATTTTTTAATAGCGTTAAAATAATGTCTTTCTTTCTATATTAGGCTTATATTACTTTCTCGTACCTCTATATATATGTTAATATATAGAGAGAGAAAGTATTGGTTTCATGTCAAAAATTCGATGTCGAGATTTTGATGGATCTTCACGTTTTGAGGTCCCCTGAATCCAAAAAAGTGATTTTCGCGACATGGTCTGTCTGTCTGTGTGTCTGTGTGTGTCTGTGTGTGTGTGTGTGTGTGTGTGTGTCTGTGAACAAAATATCTCAAGAACAAAAAGAGCTAGGAAGTTGAAATTTTATATTTAAGTTAGGCACCCCCATGGGACGTGACACGAAGCTTTTGAACAAAATCAGCCAAAAAGTACTAGTACTTTACTGATGCACTTTTTCAGTTTTTTTCGATTTTCTCAAAATTTGCTCCAACGATTTTTTTTAAAATTCAAAAATCAATTATTTTTTAGATTCTCTATAAAATGTATATTCTCATTTTGTGATTGAAATCTTCTGAAGACCACTTTACTCTTGTTCTTCATAGGAAAGATAGGAATTTCTCCTATGGTTGCTATGGTAACAAAATATAAATATTTTTTCCATACTTATAAATTTTACATCTTGAAAATCGAATGTACCGTACTGTCGGAAACTAAATACATGTCGACACAAAAAATCTGGTGAGACAAGCACAGTACACAACTTTCGATTACGAGAAAGTTGTGTGCTGTGCGCCAGTCACACCAGATTTTTTTTATATATATATATTTATTTAGAGGCGAAGGGAAGCCTGATCCCCTATATACCCGTCCCTGGCAGTGTTCCTTTTTTAAAAGCTTCTAAATATATAATTGGTTTATTATTACTCCATTGATTACTTTCCAATTGAATATTTTTCTTTCACAACTGTATCAATACGTTATGTTATTTATAATAACTAAACAGAGAATTATAATTATATTTTATTAATAAATGCCAAAAGCTTTTTCATGTTAGAATTTTCTATTAAATAAAAGAGCGAGAGAGAGGGAATAATTTAAAATTAGAGAAAACATTTCATTTTAATATTTAATCTAAAAAAAAAAAAAAAAAAGGAATAAATAATTAATTTCACTTGAATGTATTCCATAGAGAGGCTCAAATTAAAATTATTACTATTTTTTTTATTTTAAGATTAGTTGCAATTGCTATTAATTAATGTTACATCTATTCTTTGAATTTAAGGTTTTTTCGGTATCTGAGGCCATTTAGACCCCGCCCCTATTTATAATATTTCAATTGATTAGTAGCTATTTCAATTGATTAAGCTTAATACCCAATCAATTGAAATCAATTTATTTCCCTGCTCACCCTCAACTCCCAGGATTCTTTTAAATTTATTTAACTTATTTAGGTTTTATTTAGGCCATAAAGACTATTAACGATACTCAAATTATTTTAAATCAGAAAGCCTGTGGGTATCCAAGCACATTTATTTATACCATTTGGTACTTGTTTTTATTTGAAATTCAGCAGGTTTACACAGATTTATTGTTGCAAGGTGAAAAAATTTTGTAGAAAATTATTGTCGAAGATTTTTAAATGGAACTAAGAGTGAATTGCAAATTATATATTTTCGGTAAATAATCTGACTATCATCAGGCCTTTGAAATCGAGATAGTTTCATATTTATATTTCTATATGAGGACATCTATTTGAAGAAAAAGTGTCTTCATATACCAGTTAGATATGAAATTTTATCTCTGTTTCATAAGCTTGAACATGGTCAGATTATTGACCGAAATTGTTTAATTTGAAATTCACTCGTAGTTCCATTAAAAAATCTCTGAGAAAAATTTTTATAAAATTATTTTCACCTTGTTCAACCATCTGCAACAAGAAAACCTCCTGAATTTCATTCAAATATAACAAATTTTAGCGTATTTTTTAAGTGAGATTTGTTTTTCCTCTTTTTACTTTCTCTTACTTATCAAGGAACGTAATATGAATATAAATAAAGAGAAAATATTGAATTCATGTCAAAAATTCGATGTCCCGATTTTGATGGATATACACGTTTTGAAGTCTCTTGAATCAAAAAAAAAAAGTGGTTTTCGCAACATGATCTGTCTGTGTGTGTATTCACTTTTAAACCTGAAGGAATGAACTACGAGATTGAAATTTTATATTTTTAAGTTTAACACGCCCTGGAGCGTGAAAATAAGCTTTTAAACAAAATCGCCCAAAAAGTAGGCCTACTAGTACTTTCTGATTAACTTTTTCAGTTTTTTTTTTTTTTCGATTTTCTCAAAATTCGCTCCAACGATTTTGATTAAAATTCATAAATCAATTGTTTTTTAGATTCCCTTTAAAATTATATTCTCATTTTGCCATTGAAATCTTTGTGCTTCATAGGAAAGATAGGAGAAATGTTTGCCATGGTAACAAAATATAAATATTTTCCCAATATATCTCGACACAAAAAATCTGGTGTGACAAGCACAGACTTACCAAGGGTAAGAGAAAGTTGCTGTGCGACAATCACACCAGATTTTTTTTTCAAATGAGTTTAATTCCTAATATTTCTAAGGCACAAAGAAAGGCTCTTCTTCTTCAGCGTCATTTCAACCTTCAATGTACAGTGAGGGACAATATTAAGTCCCACCCATGCGTTTTCTACTTGTGATTAATTATTTCATTGTTTTTAAAAAAATATTATATATATTTTTAATGGAAACTTATGATTCAAACCTAGAAAATTTCCAATAAACATTTTCATTTTTTTTTATAAAAACAATGAAATAATCACAAGTAAAAAAGCATGGATGGAACTTAATTTTGTCCCTCACTGTACATTATAGCCTGGAAAACAGACAAACCAAATTAGCAATCAACACTTAAAATTCGTGTAGGTACTTTAAACAATGACTAAACTATGTA